>JACXGI010008322.1:0-33935 GCA_016801175.1 Esox masquinongy
GTAGGTAGGTATACTAGCAGCCTCTGTCCTGCATGTACATGCATCCAGTCATATAAAGTTCTCGTGGATCTTCCACAGGGACAACAGTTGCACCACAGCAAACAGTATACTCATAATCATATCCCATAACTGTCTTATTCAGGTGTACTTTTACAGGCATATTATACAGGTTCAGTCATTCGTGTAACAGTGATATAAAGGTGTACTACAGGTAGGTAACTGTTGAAGGTCGCCATCTCGTACGGGTATCCCAGCTGACTTAGCTGGCCGGGGAGATGCGTTGAGCCAGAGGGAATCTGAGGGGGAATGACGTTAACATTACAGCTCCGAGATTCCAGCATATTTAATTGATGACACTGTGGCTGTTTTGCTTTGTGGCAGCATGGGATTCCACAGATGGTTTTACATTCACAACCCATTCTAGAGTGGGCAACACAATAACCTCTGTCTCCCTGCAGGTTCTGTCCAGCCCTAGTGAATGGGGTGTGTGTGTGTGTTTCTTACAGAGGTGATCTGGATGGGCTGGGACAGGGGCAGCTGTGTGATGGGCGTGGCTGCGGAGGCAGAGATGCTGGCCCCGGCGGCGTTGCTCTGCTGGCTGGCCGACTGCTGCTGCATGGCTGCTGCCAGGAGCTGCGCCTGGGCCTGTTGCAACAACAGCTGCTGCTGGGCCGGAGTCAGGGTCAACTGGAGAGAGCAGCAGGAGTGGGGGGTGGAGGGACAGCAAAAGGATGGGGGCAAAGAGAAACGGGGGGGGGGAGGCAGACATGACAGGTATTGAGGGAGAAAGGCGGTGGAGGGCCACGGTGAAGAGGGGGACGGGGGGTGATGGAGGAGACAGACAGAGTTGTTAAAAAAAATGCTGCTTTCCATTCTGGTCAAAGGTCAAATTACTGTCAAGGTACAGTACACGTCATGCCACGACTGAGTGCCCTGGGGCTAACAGACTGAGTGCCCTGGGGCTAACAGACTGAGTGCCCTGGGGCTAACAGACGGAGTGCCCTGGGGCTAACAGACTGAGTGCCCTGGGGCTAACAGACTGAGTGCCCTGGGGCTAACAGACTGAGTGCCCTGGGGCTAACAGACTGAGTGCCCTGGGGCTAACAGACGGAGTGCCCTGGGGCTAACAGACGGAGTGCCCTGGGGCTAACAGACTGAGTGCCCTGGGGCTAACAGACTGAGTGCCCTGGGGCTAACAGACTGAGTGCCCTGGGGCTAACAGACTGAGTGCCCTGGGGCTAACAGACTGAGTGCCCTGGGGCTAACAGACTGAGTGCCCTGGGGCTAACAGACGGAGGCGGGGAGGGACCCGTGCGATTGGACAGAGGATTTTTTGGGAGGCCCCTCCCCCGTACAGGATGAAGGCGCCACGGCCAGAGGCTGTCTGAAGCCTGAGATCACGTTGGCCGAATGGTCGTGGGTGTGAATGGTCGTGGGTGTGAATGGTCGTGGGTGTGAATGGTCGTGGGTGTGAATGGTCGTGGGTGTGAATGGCCGTGGGTGTGAATGGCCGTGGGTGTGAATGGCCGTGGGTGTGAATGGCCGTGGGTGTGAATGGTCGTGGGTGTGAATGGTCGTGGGTGTGAATGGTCGTGGGTGTGAATGGTCGTGGATGTGATGTGGCACAAACACAAATGCGTCCCAGTGCCTTCAAACAGTCCACCCCGTCCACACCAATGTAGAATTAATATGGTAGGTACATTTTCCGATCCGTTCTTCATGTGCATCACTTACGTAGAAGTTTTTTGGACATAACAGCACTATGTTTATGTGGGTCTCCTCTCCATAATCTCCACTGGCCTTAGAACTGTGAATTACTTTGTCTGTGTTTACTAACCCTAACCCTATTTTTTCAGGTTGCCGATTTTACCGGTTTTCAGCTATTAGTGACGTTAAGAACCTGCAAAACGAATAACCATCAGCCTGACGAAAGTAGTCACCACGCTCACAAATACAAACACCAACACACAAGCATGTACATTGCATCTACAGGGTGTTTCAGGAAACACTGATTCTTTCTGTTCGATGTCTCCTGGAAAAATATTTAATGTTCAACTCCAATACATTTTGTTGATTCTCCAGTCATTTTAATATTTAATATAGCATACAAAAAATGTTTGTCTAGTTCTATTCTGCCCTCAGTTCAAAATTTGCACAGTGACTTCCTACTGTGAATTTCCTGTTCTTTTCCGATCAGTGCAGATGAGTGAGAGGAGACGAGGAAAGCATTTCGATCCACCACTTTACAGACAGACAGGGAGACTGACAACAAGCCACTTTGGCTATCTGTCCCCAGCCAGCCAGCATGAGCTGGGCTGGAGGCAGCACACTCTGCTGGACGGAGGTCAGAATTGCACCTGAGTCTTCTGACTTGGACTCGGGGCAGAGTACACAGATAACTATAAATATGATATTACATAGGACAACCGTTTGCGATAACCCTACTAGTTAAATTACTCAAATGTAAATCTAGCAACTAGCAAGGACCCTACATGGCTACTACTGTTTTGCCTTTGAAATGGATACTATGTATTTACCACGGGAATAATAGAAATTCACTTTGCACGATTAATACTTTGTATAAGACTAGTTTGGGCGTATATATTCTAGTTTAATATGGTTCACATCATAACATGTGTTTTTGTTTATCATTTAATGTGTTTGCTCAACACAATTTGTTCAACACATTTGTGTAATCTGCTAGGGCTCTCACCACTGTTTGGCAAAAGTTTAAGTCTTAATTTGATCCCTCTATTGGAATTTCTGCTCCAGAGAACAGGGTACAGTTTCAGTAGGTAACTTGCCATGTCAATTCCTAGCTAATAACAATTTTTCCGTAGTAGTAATTTAGCCCGTTATTACTCCTATAACGTTTATATTGTTTTCATTCAAAACAGTTTTTCGTACTTTTCAAATGCATTGTTACGTTGAACAAACTGATAAAAAGTTTGGTATAGTATCAACAGCTGAGGTACGAGCGGGTAGGAGAAGCCGACCATGCCGTTCATTGGTCAGAAAACTATGCCGTGCCAATCAGAGTCCTCATGGGTATCTCCGCTTGCAAACGCTGTGAAATGTACTACCGCAGAGTTCTAGCGAAATTTTTGTGACAGAACTCTGAGCGTCAGAATTTTACATTGGCAAGTGTTATTAATGAGTTGCATGATTCCTAATATCAAGTTAGTTACAATAATGCACATTTTTATACAACTACAAAAGTAATTCCAAGTTTGCAAATCTTTTTTACAAGTTTGCAAAACGTTTTTATAGTTACAATAGTAATTCCAAGTTTGGAAATATTTTTTACAAGTGTGCAAAACGTTTTTCCAACTACAAAAGTAATTCCAAGTTTGCAAATACAAGGGTCTAATCTTATTTACAACTATAAAAAAACTTATGTCGTTGTTTTACCTTCATATTGGTTCACGAAAAGCTGAGTCCCGCTGACTGGGTCCTTGCGTCTCCAAATTAACATGTCCAATGATCTATTTGACATGTCAAATCAGTTTTTAATTTGAAAAATCTATTACAGAATGTTACGAGTGTTGAATTTGAGATAGCTGGATAACTGGATTTAACTTTGTACAACCGTGAAAAAACGACCAGAAACGGCAGTAATTTTCCATATTCTAAGGAGGTGATTTAGTAATCCATAAGACTATCGCCAATTTAAATAAAACTCCAGTTCAATGAAATTAACTAAAGATATAATGAACTAAACAAGCAAGCTGGACAACCAGTGGCGTCGTTAGCCCTGGGCGTCCGTGGCTATAGCCCCGGATCTCAAATGGAACAAAAATAATAATAAAAAAAATAGCCCCTGATCTATTCATCTATAATTCCGATCGCGCATTATGACAATGAAGGCGTGTAGGCCGCTAGCGTGTACATCGCAATTTTCCGCATATACATTCAAAACCCAGTACTTTCTGTCCCAGGCGGGGCGTGAGGGTGGGCTAAGCCCTGAATGTATTGTGATCCTAGCAACACTTCTGTGGACAACTAATTAGCCCTTTTGCAGAAAATATTTTACAAGCTGCTGCACATGCATGTCTTTTAGCTTCACCATCCTTTGTTTTTGCGACAAATTAATGTGGAAAATGTAAATAGAAGTGTATTTACATATTAGGTAAATGTTGTTTATATTGAAATGTCATAACAATAACCTGTTAGTGTGAACAGGGCCATCGATAAATACATCTTCAAGATGTAGGCTACATAAGATGGTAAACCATATTTGAACTTTACAAGTTACTAGTGTTTTAATGCTTCCAAAGTAAGTTGTAGGTGGGAGTGGAAGAATTTTTCTGACTTTACATTTCAATAGAAGAGAAGAGACAAAAAAGTATAATGTCTCCAGCTTGATGTGTCAAAAGATACTGTAATATGGTAATCAATGCTAATTGTGCAAATTTATTCAAATGCATGTAGTGATAGTTGACACCATTTAAGCATTTTAAGTTGAGATATCCTATATCCTAAACAAGTGCAACAAAGTAGGTCTGGTCTCTCTAGATAGAAATTTTCGAGAGATACTATTTTAGAGTAAGTTAATATGCAAATGTGTATCGTGAGATTTGAAACATGTTTAAGCATGTTAAGTTGGCATAGCCCAAATATGGTGAACTAAAGTTGGTTTGGTCTCTATCTTGATTGGTTCAAGTGAAAGAGGTATTGTTATTCCATTAAAGTCAACGAGTAAATCCTATAAAAGAACACCCATTCAAGTCAATTTGTAATCAAAGTTAAATATTTTAAAAAGTACCAAGATATGAAAAAGTTGTTGGCAGGAAACTTGGTCCAGAATGCACTGAACGTTTTATAGTTTGAACAGTGTCTGGAACTTAAACCCTGTGAGAGGATTAGCATGCAAAATAACAAGAAAAATCATTTAAATTTTTTTTAACTGGGGACCATAAATTGGAATATTAAGTAAAATCATGATTTGCACTAGATGTTAATCATTTGGAGTACAATTTCTGGAAACAGTTTCAGTTCTTATGCTACCAACAACCAAATATAAGCAGATAAAAAATTGGCTTTTCTAAAGGTGGAATCAGAAGTCCCCAAATCCCCTATCAGTGAAGCCCTAACATGCAGGCACACACAGGGAGCAAACTTCAACACAGGGTTTTAGTAACAGGTAGCATATTGAAGGTATTGTATTAACAGAAAATGATCTACATGAGAAAAGAAGAGGAGGAGGCTGTTTGAAATGCACTGTAGCCCACAGAAAAGAGAGAGAGATGAAAGAGGGAAGGCAGGAAAGAGGAAAGGGTGAGTGAGCAGAGAAGTTAATTAAAAAGAAAAAAAAGAAAAACGTATGCAGCACATGTAAATTCTGCATAGATTTGCATATTCTCAGCCATCTGTTACCGAGCAACCGCAGAGCAGCTAGTTAGCATACTGGGTTGATTAATCTTCCTTGTTGCCAGGCAATACCGAGAGCGCCTAGCTCATTTAAATATACTGTTCCTGTGTGTGTGCGTGCATGTGTGTGTGTGCGTACGTGCGTGTCTGATCTGCTGGCATGCCTCTGTCCCAATCCCACTCCTCATGTCGACTGCCCCCTGCCATCTTGGGTACGTGCCACAAACGCACCCAAAGTTCCTTAACCAGACTGGTTAAAAATAAAAACAAGCAGTCTTGCGCTCACTTTCTGCAGGTTGATGCAACAAATGTGTGTCTGTTTCAGAGGGAGGGAGTTATCTGTTGGAGAAGCACCTGTGCGTTTCAGGGGGAGGGAGTTACCTGTTGGAGAAGCGCCTGTGCGTTTCAGGGGGAGGGAGTTACCTGTTGGAGAAGCGCCTGTGCGTTTCAGGGGGAGGGAGTTACCTGTTGGAGAAGCGCCTGTGCTTGTGCATTGGTGATTGTGTTCGTGGTTTGAACCGTCTGCCTCTGAAAATCCAGTCCATTTGTTTGTACACCTGAGAACCGAAAAGCGTGATTAGGTTATTAGAAAAACTCTCACTCTCCTCTATCTGTCTAACACACACAAACACACATAATACACACACTAAAGTAGCCTCTAATTAAAACCGCGGCATAACAAAAACAACCCAATTAACCTCCACTGAACCGCTTTCTCTCTCCGTTTCTCAATCACCACCCCGCAAATAGTCTGAGCCAGAACGGTAAATGTGGGCCTTCCGGGTCGCTCGTGACTCCTAAGGATTTTTCTTAAGATCCATATCTACGGAGCTGGCTGCATGTGATGGCAGTGCATTAACTGAACATTTTACTGGTTCTCACTTTCTTTCACGTATATGTCATGTTGAGAATCTACACCTTGCTAAAACACACACTCTCCGTGGAACACAACAAGGAGCGGAAAGCAGACCTGGGGAGTGTTCGGAAGACATTAAACAGGACCGTACGTTTTCAAAAACAATAAGGCCATTACCAAAACTTTATAATATTTTTTTGTTCATGTTTCCGATGGTTGAACGTGCCCCAGGTAGGAGACCGGAACGGCGTGGCAGCAACTGGTCACAGCAGGCAGGCCAACTCACCTGTGTTTCCATCCCCACTCTGACCCTCCATCGCACTTTTCCTAGTTTCTGACGGATCATTCATTCTAGAATCTGGAAGAGGCAGACAGACAGACATACAGAGAGAGATGAAGACATTCACTAGGCTTTCATTGACTCTCTTTAAAGCAACACCCCACCGTCCAATCACAAAACAGACCCTAAAGGCTTCACCTCACGGAGATCTGAGGTCATATGCCCTGCTAAAATGGCATTTGACATCCAATTCTTCGGTGATAATGTGTTTTCTAAGAGGCCAAACTACCACATCTACCTGAAGTCTATATGCAGTGTATTTTTCAGAACAATACCAGACAAATAAAACGTACACCAGGTGAAAATGAAACAATTACAAAGCGCCATTCAACACGGTGACAATCATCTTCGTCAGCCAACATAATGGCAAATAGGAGAGACTTTCGAGCGTGTGAATTCACAAAAGCTCAGCAGAACAACGTTCGCCCCAGTTTTGTCTTTGACAATCCTCAGACACACATATCCAAACAGGACCCCACGACTCACCAATGTCGGTTTGCGCCCGTGTCTTTCAGCATGGCTGCAAAAGGTGGTGGCATCCGATGAGCCAAGTCACGCCGGACAGACCCTCCGTCAGGCTGCCCGGTCGACACACCTGCCCCTCTCACGTCTCCCCTGTCCCTACTCAGCAGTCCAGTAGAACTGAAACGGCAGGGAGTCTACCGGTGACAGACCTCGAAAGGCTGACGGTTCAAACCCCCCCAAGCTCACAAGCTGAGATATCTGTCAGTGTGCCCTTAAGTAAAGCAAATAACCCTAATTGCTCCTGTAAGTCGCTCGGGGGGAGAGCGTCCGCTAAATGACAAAAGAAAATGGCAAGTGCACAGCCAGAGAGAGACTGGCACAGTGTGATGAACACTCCACAACAGAACACTGACTGACCACCTCAACACTCCACCAAAGCCAAAAGGGCTGAGACTAACAGCTCTCGCTAACTCTCACTTGCTCTCTCTTTTTTGTCAAATGTCTCCCTCCTGTTCCCTCCCCCTTTTTTTCCCCTCCCTCTGCCTCCGTCCCACTTGTGCGTGTCAGAAATTGTCACGACTACTGAAAAAGTTCTCTCTTTCTGGAAGAAAACTGAAACGAGTGCAGCTGGCTGCCCCCCCCCCCCATAATGAAGTATAATCAGTATTCAGCTGATTAAAGCCATATGCAAATCAGGCGCTGCCTCGTTAGTAATGCAAGGCTTTGAAGTCCTGCGACATACTCGTTTCACACCGGGCTCTGAAAGCTTTCTGCATAATTTAAAAGCCCCATAAATATTTATCATCTCATTACCATATTAATTGGATGGCTTTTTGGAGGATGATAAACAGGGGAATAGAAGGAGGAGAATTAAAAAGCGAGAGAGATTGGCTCGAACAATGTACACCGAGCATCGTATGCGGGGGGAACGGGACAAGCCCAATTAACAACAGAATGCAGGGAGCAGAGTAATTAGCTGAAAGCACCAGGTAAAAGCAGGAGAAAACAACTTCCCAGAATCCTTTGCGACGCCCACTGCCAGTGGCTCAGGGCACGTTGGCGTGGAGAGGTGGCAGGCAGAAATAACTGACAGAACGTCTCAGACTGCGGCTCCCAAATTCTGCCAGGAGTCACGTAGACCCGGCCCGGCCATTAATGAGACGGATGGGGGGGATGGAGAGTGGGGCATTCAATCGGAAATAAATAACTCCACAATAATCCACCACGAGCCCGTCATTACTGCCGGACCCCCCATGGATATGGCATTCCACGCCGGAGAGAGGAAAAGCGGGGGCAAAGGGGTACTATCGGCTATGTTTACGATGCGTGTTAAGATTAGCATATTTAGATTAGCTTTACATTCCATTAGGCTCGACGTTCATATTCAGAGGGTCCCCCTCACTTTTTTTAATTTTGCGTCGAAGAACATGCCTCGAAAGTTAATGTAGCGGACAGGCAGACGCCAGACTGACAGACAGGCTGTGGTGTCAACACAATATTAGAGTTTGGATACGACAGTTGCACCCACTTTTCCATTGCCAAAGCAAGTATGTCTCAACTACTAACTCTTTCTGAACCAAAATACCATATCAGGTCACCACCTAAAAATGACTTGAAAGAGAATGACATCTTAGAAACAGTTAAAACGTTTGGTTAAGGTTCAGTATTGTGGAGTTATTTGGATAAGCAAACGCTGCAGAACAGAACAGCACCAAATAATACCCAGTTGCCCCAAATCCCTTTATCTGAACCACTATCGTACATCACACCAGCCGACATTAAACCACACCAGCCGACATTAAACCACACCAGCCGACAGTAAACCACACCAGCCGACAGTAAACCACACCAGCCGACAGTAAACCACACCAGCCGACAGTAAACCACACCAGCCGATAGTAAACCACAGCAGCCGATAGTAAACCACAGCAGCCGATAGTAAACCACAGCAGCCGATAGTAAACCACAGCAGCCGACAGTAATAATACAGCCTGTTTAAAAGCAAAACAAAATGGGAAACCAGAAAGGTTTCAAGGCAAAGAGGGAAAAATTAGAAAATACATTATGAGTAGGCCTTAGGAGAAATGCACTTTATTTAAACCACAGTTGCTAGATTGGGTGGCTGGCAAAACACAACTGTGGAGCGAACAATGCATTATGCAAATATTTTAGCAGAGAGAATTTTAAATAGGTAACTCATTAGCACTGAGTGAATATAGCGGAACAGCTAATGCGAACAGAGATGTGATGTAAGGCATAGCAAGCACACAGTGATATGCATATAATTCCACTGACATTTAAAGAAGTTGTCCAGTGATGTTTTTAACTTTTTCAGCTGAAAAGTGATATCCCAGGCATACATAAAGTACACACGCGAGAGTGTAAAAAAAAGTTATGTTTGTAGCAAAAGAGTTGTATTTTAAAAACAAAAAACAAACACAAACTTCATGGAGTTGGTCTGATGGTAACTTTTGGATGTCATCTGCCTGCCCTCTTGCATGACAAACAATGCAGAAATAATAGAGGACAAAAGATGAAAATGTGCACCACAACTTTTTACAAGGATACCCCATAGTTTTTTTTTTTCTTCAGTAAACCAGGTGTTCCAACTAAGAACCCCGTTAACACCATGTAGCTGAGTTAAGGAGTCAGCTGGTCTGTTAACACAGTACTGAAAAACACGGTAACCGTGTCTGACCTGAAGAGGCATTGCGGAGATGTTGGAAAGGTTCTGTCAAATGTGGCACTCATGAGCCAAAACTGTCATGTCCTCCGACCATGTACTATGCCACCCATTTCTCGTATTATACACGTTACAACCTGCAATGTAAATAAATAATGAATAACATCTACAGATGCTACATGCTAGATGCTACAGGGACTACCATGTAACGAGCACATAACAAAGCACAACGGAAAACCGCAGAGGCCTGGACGTGGATGTCGAGAGAAATTGCGTTAACAATTGTGATTCCCATTGTGCGAAGGCAGCAAAGTCGTCTAACTTGCAAAACCCTCGACCAAAGCCCTCTCTCCCTTCCGCTTATTCCACGTGCAAACAGGCTTGGCAACAATTAATGATTAAACACAAAACCAGGCCTACTTCTGCTCGCAGTTCTACAAAAGCTTTGACAGAATCTCATTTTGAGCCTTGAGATTCTCGCCCCGTTCACGCACTGGACCTGCCGCAAAAGATCTGGTGCCGTGAATGCGGTATCATCCGCCGTTTGCCTGCTGTTAGTTTAGGCATCTGACTGCCAACACATTTACATGTTTCTCTGTTAAGAATCAGTCTTCGGGTGATGTCTGGACTGTCTCTGGAGTGAAGGGTGCTTTTCAGACACAAAACACTATAGATGACACGTGTCAGTGTCTATATTAGTGTAGCCCGGCTAAGCTATGAGCAATCCTGCTAACAGTTGATATTCCAAAAAAAAAATGTGTCATAGAGATATGATATATTAGACACTGGACTTCTGAACCATATGGTAGCTGGTCTGAGCAGCTCAGTTTGTAGAACATGGAGCTTGCAGCACCAGAGTTGAGGGTTCGATTCCCACAGGGGACCACTACAAAAAGGTGTAAAATTGATGCTCTTACCAGCGTACATCAGTATGGACAACAGAGTCTGTTAAATTACTAAAACGAAAATATCTTACCAACTGTACTTTTACTATATTTTTTATAAACGTTTATAACAACATTTTCAAACTAGTAACAAAAACAGGGTCAGAAATGTCAATGAGGAGACAAGGACATAGCAAGTGTCTGAACAGGGAATTTAACCGCCGACCTCAGAAATGTGCGTCCCTAGGGTGGCACCACCAGATCAACCCATCACTAACCGGGTTAACTTTACTGTGTCAATCTAGTGCCCCACTATCCACCTAGCCGTGTACAGCAGGCTGACGTGATACTCTCCAACTCCCACTCTCAACAACAGCTTGTCTGTATGCACTTCATACGCACTTTTCAGATGCCTTGCATCTATTACTGAACATTATGCATTATTCACGACAGCCATGTTTACAGCTATGAATATTCATGGTCGGAACTCACAGGATGGAAAAGGAGGTGGGGGTTTATAAAACTGTGAGGAAGCAGGGAAAGCGATAATCTCTCACCTTTTCTGACCCCTAAAAAGTAGCTTTTGTTCTAAGTGAACGTTGTTGTGCCATGAAAGCGATAGCCTGGTTTCACAATACAGCAATAGACTTCTCTTCGACAAGTTTCCGGGATATAGCCTACAACTAAAACGTGGACACGTACACTTTGCCGAACCTGCAAAAAATATCCTAGTTCACAAAACTTCTGTAAAATGTTTGTTGGCTGGAAACTAATGTTCATAAAAGCTGGTGAAAGAAATAACATCATGAGCTAACGGGTTTTAGGCTACAGTGTTATTAGAGTTCTCAGTGGTATGATTAGAAAAGAACATGGTTGGACGTCGCTGCCTGCCCTTTCATCAAAATGAGACCGAGAACATGAATAGATTGTGCTTTCGCTCTAGTGCCCCTCGCTGTTACGGAAATGGGGCCTCAATACCCCTCCCCCGAAAGAAGTGGCACAGGTAGGCCTCGCGGACACGGATCGCTAAAAACGGCATTCAAAACAGATGCTGAAGACGAGAATCATTCAAAACAAGAGAGGCGGGGAGTAACACGGTGTCGTTTTTAAATATAGGAAACCTCCCTGAATTAGGCATTCTAATGAAGCTTTTAATATATTCAGTCTACGTAAACAAACACCACCCACACAGAGGCGCACACAAACAACACTTAAATCAAGACTAGACGGACACCGCTACAAAACTTCAACGCTTTCATACAAACTCGGTAAAGGACTGGAGCAAATGTAAAGACAATGGCGTCTTCCAAAGAGAAACACTTGTATCAGTTTTCTGTTATTTGGAGAAGGCTCCCGATCAGTCTTTTTCGCATTTTTACGGTGCATGTTTAGTGCGATTTATGGAGGCAGAGGTAGCCTTTAAATAATGGTTAGCTAGTCATTTTCACTGACTGTTATGGTCGAGGAGGAAAAAAACTAAAAACGTAAATAAGGCTAAAATGCATTAGCCGCACACAACCAAGACGTCCTAGAATGAAATATACTAAACAATACGGATGATCAATTAGAATCGCTTTTCATCTATTGACTTAAGAAAAGCGCTTTTGTAGATAATACGGTTTCGGTAGTGAAACTTGGTCTCTCACCAGCCAGGTGCAGAACATGGGCAGATTCATAGATTAGTTTTTTTTAACCCAGGATTTAAAAAAGATCTGTTACACTACAGTTAACCTAAGAACATAATAGTAGGCCCTCGGTTTGTAGGCCTAATACTGGTAACATTTGGCCATATCTGGCTAAATCCGGCCAGCTAAAACTGGACATATTTTGCGTCAAAAACAAAATGATAGTTGATAAATATGCTGAACTCCGCATTGTCTATGGCCGGACAGGCCCACATGAATAACACAACAGGCTACAACGCCTACATCGACCACAAAGGCTGGGGAGAATAGTCATATAAAATCAGGCTGCGCGAAGCCCACCGACACCAAGAAATAGCTTCTCGTCGTTCCATTATGCCACTGTAAATACGAGTATAATGTAATATGCGCGGCCGCTAGCTGTTGGTAGAAAATGAATATGCAAACCTCCAAGAAGGTTCACGCCACAATAAGCATCAACACAAAGCCGACCTGCCTGGCTTTAGCAGACTAACTAGCCACCTCATCAAGCTAGCCACAATACAGTATTTGAACAGTACAGTATATGAATATGGCATGTATAAAAACTACAGTCAAGTTGCCGATTACTAATAAAATATGCTAAATTGCATTTGTAGACGGGGGTATGAATATGTAGCGGCGTACAGCGGTCTAATCACACAAAGGGAGGTAGCTATGTTTTTTTTCCTCTAATTTGCCGTTGCACTGCAATAGCCCGTTTTCCCCTCTGTCAAATACCCGCTAGCTGTGAATAAAATCAAATAATGGAGAAAATGGCAACATTGGGGCAAAATAATCTTGTTGTCTCTTTTCGTCCGTGCAACATGGCTTGAGAGAAAGAGAGTTTGAATATAAGTATGAATATGTAAAATGCTGTAATGATTACCTGGTCCTGAACTCTCATCTTGACTCGCTGCTCCTCCGTCCGCCATTTTGAATATTTAAGCCGAAATCCCAGCCCTTGTAACTGGTAGGAAAGGGAGAAAACACACACCCAGCACAACTAGTGGAACACTGGACTGCTGTATTAGCTTGTGCTTTCATCCTACATTAAAAACACCGTAGAAAAATAATGGGTTTTTTTAGCTATGATTGCTTGCTATGATTGAATGTGTTGAAATAACACAAATTAGTATTAATCTAACTAGACTAGCATGTGAAAGTACACTGAACAAAATATATATGCAACATGTTGGTTCCATGTTTCAAGAGATTATATCAAATATCGCAAAATGTTCCATTCGCACAAGGACTGTATTCCCAGTTATGTAAAATCCATAGATTATAACATAGTCAACTTATTTCAATTGATATATTTCCTAAAATCTTTGAAATAGCTGAATGTTGTTAACATTTTGTTGAGTATATATTGATTTGAAAACTTTAATGTTCAAAATGCATCTACTGATAAAGGAAAAACCTGCACTCTGAAACCATTTAATGTTTTGTTTTTTGTTCTTTTTTCTGCATATATAGGCCTATATACTGGACCTTGGTTTCAGCTCCTTTTTTCTGTATAAATACAAGTTTAAAATATAAAATAAAAATGTATTTTTTGTAGGGTAAAAGGTTAAAACTGACACATTTTGTCAGCAACAGTCTTTAAGTTACAGTGAAGAGCATACTCCATTGCAAGTTAATTTCTCCATAATGAGAAAATATTGAGAAATAATAATAATGTTAAAAAAACAAATGAAATTGAATAAATGAACATGTAAATATAGAGGAAGGCACTCAAAATGTACAGTAGTTTGTAATATTTACATGTAACTCCAGCAGCTTTCCAGTTTTTGTTAGTCGGTTAACTGTCAGTGTGTTTTTTTTCCAAGTGAATAGTAGAGTTACCAACCATGACTATTTGTGACAGAGACATGGTTGTTGAAATCCTTCACTTTAAAGGCCTGTGGGTTTCATATAGTGAATACCTGGGTGATAGTTATCAATTTGAATTAAGAAAAGGGACAATGACCCCCCTGTCCTAGTTACGGATAAGAGACACTGAGATTTTCATTCATTATGTACTTTATTATTTGTTTTATTTGTTTTGTATTTGTCTGGCCCTACTGGTCTGTGTATTGTATTACTATTTAAATATGAACGTATTGTGCTATTTTTATTTCTATTTGGACCCCATAGAGTAGTTGCCTCTTAGGCAGGTGTCATGGGAATCCTAATGAAATACTAAAAATAC
Source organism: Esox masquinongy (assembly GCA_016801175.1). Taxonomy (NCBI): domain Eukaryota; kingdom Metazoa; phylum Chordata; class Actinopteri; order Esociformes; family Esocidae; genus Esox; species Esox masquinongy. The sequence continues at coordinate 14,454 of JACXGI010008322.1, forward strand.
AAAGGGTAATCAGGTTCCATAGTTGGGATGCCAGAACAGAGAAGAGCTAGGCAATGCCGGACCTACCTTCCCATAGGGGTGGGATGCCCAGGAGACCACAGATGGCAGAACAAAGACCTTTGATTGGGTTACAGTGTTTGAGCTGGGCCAGGAGTTGTACCTGCTCCACTCAGGCCGTTAGTCTGCAGCACTGAATCTTCGCCTTGACGTTTTCACTTTGGGAGGGGAACACCATGGGTTTGGCAATCATGAGGGAGAGGTCTTGGAGCGGACAGGCCTGTCACCTGAGGGACGTCAGCCTTGACTTGCTGAGGTTGAGCTTGAGGCGGTGGGCTGACCTTCAAGCAGAGATGTCAGCCAGCCGTACCAGAATGTGTGCTGCCACCTGATTGTCAGAACGGGGGAAAGAGGAAAGTAGTTCTGTCATCCGCATAATCGAGATAAGAGACCACGTGAGGATATGACGGAGCCTAGGGACGTAGAGAGGAGAGGGCCCAGAAACAAGCCCTGGGGAACACCAGGAATGGGAGCCTGTAAAGCAGACAAAGATCTCTTCCACGTCACCTGGTAGGATGCATATCAAAAGTATGCTGAGCCTGAGACGTTCAGCCCTGAAACGGTGGAGGGTTTTAAGAGGTGTTTCTGCATACAATCAAGTCAAAAACCTCAGGAAAAAAACGTTGTCCTCCAATCCTGGATGAAAGCCCTGTAAAACAGTAGTTTGCGTCATCCAGGTTTGCGTATGTAGTCTTGCTGCATGCAACTCTACAACTAATTGGAAATATACTTACGTGTTAATGCCAGCTGTTGTGTTCATTCATTAACACTAGTTAAACATGTTGGACTGAAAAAGCCCTAAGTAGGCTATTCAGCCCAACAGTGCATATAAACCAAATGCATTCGCATTCAAATGTTCTCTCAAACAAATGGCCTACAAGCTAAGAACAGGGTACGTTCATTGACCCCGGCCAGGGGGACAGGTTTGTGTTAGGACTGAATGCAACTGCTTTTGTTGTACAGGCTACCTGACAACTCATCCGACTGAAAACTGCTCTTGTTTAGATAGTCGTGCCATAGAAAGGCCTGGTCTCTGAGCAGGAGTGTTTGGATGTAGAGTGCTACATTCATGTACACGTTTCTGCTTGTCTCTGTCGAGAGTAGCGTGTCAGGGAAGTTGAGCGCATGTGTTTCGTGCACTGTGTCCTGTGCGACCTGCGACTTTCTGAATGGTCAAGCAACTCCAACATCAGGAAAAAAAATGTGTGCGGTTGTGAGGTAACCATGTGTGCCAACCCATTGGTTTATGGGCCCCATATCAACATTTTGATAGGTTTTGCAATTTGGAGGTACCCAGATTCTTTGCAGAGAAGACACTTACGTTGGTGGGTGTGGCATAGCGTTTGGCGGGAGCAACCCGTTTGGGTAACCAGGAAAAAATAGACCGGGAAAAGGCTAAAAATAGCAGCGCAGCTACTTTCATGTGTATTTGGCTTTACATTTTCAGTCCAGCACTGCCATCTGCAGGTTGTCTAAAATATGACGATTGGTCCTTCAACAATCGGCCTTATTTGCCATCGTCTTTCCTTAAGTACAATTATGTTTCTATGCTTTATAACAGGTACTGTTATATTTTTGCAACCAGAAAAAACGGTGCAGGAATTCGATCTAGTGTGATCTATGCATTTGCACAACTCTAACATCACTGACATGATTGTGCGTCAAGGTGTGGCTTTATAAAAAGGCGGGCACATAGGTCACTGAATGTCGGTACTTACGATCGACACATTATTTTATTACCTGGTTAAGGCACCCATAGCCTGGATAACTTCACCCACGTGACTACACATCAAATAGGGTGTTAACTTAAGTCAACAGTTGTAGAACCAACTAGACCAGGGCACCTGGGAGCCTACGGAAGAGGTGCGGCTGGCGCCTGTGATTTGGTGCCTACGTGACGTGCGCTTGGAGCGTTTGAATAGGATGTTCATCACCGGAGAAAACCGCTATATTTTTTTCCTGTGGGCGAATAAAAATGGAAATTCGTCAATGAGACTGTTTGTCATACTTTCAGGTATGTATATGCCTCTCTGTTTCCACTTTAGGCTAATCTTTCAGTTATCCACCTTACCTCTTGTGAAAAGTCCACTGCACTCTAGGCTGAATGGGGTTGAGTGGCGGCCAGACTGGGCTGGCTGCAGATACGACGTCGGATAGGATTAAGTTATCAAAGACTACGCACCACCATCAAAAGAATAACCAGAATTACAATTATCTATAATTAGGCCTTTTATTTTTTGTGTTCTGAAATCCCCTGACTGTGTCACTCAACATGAAACAATATGGAGGCTTTGCGTCGTCTATCCGTATGGGTTAGGTGTTGCGGTTTCAACATCCTGGCTAATAATTAACCACAGCAATAATAAAATAATTTCTTTTTTTCCGGAACTAGGCCTGTAGAAATGTGACATTTTGTATACCACAGCTTATTGTTCTACATTAATTTATCATGTATTACATGCATTTATTGTACCGTTTTTTAAATCTTGTCCTGTACTGGTAGATTTTTGTTTTATGGACATATAATTTCCAATACCCTTGTAGCGTTCATCCATTGTTGAAAGGAGCCGTTCGTTTGGCTCCTTTATTTATGTTTTTTCTCAAGCAACGATTGTTTGCAGATATGGTCAACAATTATTCACTAGAGATTGCATATCCGCACTGCAGAAACAATAACTTGTGGGAAGACCGCATGTTTGTGTTTTACACGCATTTTTCCAGTAGGGTAGGGTAGTTTGGGGTAAGACGCCCCCCCCCCCTAGATCAATGTCTATTTACTGACACGATAAAGAAAAGTTTAGTGATTTTTTTTGTATGTTGAAGAAGGCTATGGTTAGGGTAACCAGGGTTGGGCAGTAACGCGTTACAAGTAACGCAAATGAGTAAAAGAGTACTGTTTCAGAGGAACGAGTACTTTCCTAGTTACTTTCTGGGGGCTGTACTCTTTACTCTTACTCAAGTATTTTTTTTAATAAATCGTACTCTTTACTCCGTTACATTTCATCTACACTTTCGTAACAATTTTGTCTTCAGTCGTTTGTCAAAACGTTTTTTCGTTTCGTGATTTGATTTTGGGTATTCCCCAGTGGCGTCGTTAGGCCTGGGCGTCCGGGGCTATAAGCCCCGGATCTTTTATGAATAGCCCCGGATCTCAAATTGACCAAAAATAATAAAAATTAAAAAATAGCCCCTGATCTATTTAACTATAATTCCGATCGCGCATTATGACAATGTAGATGTGTAGGCCGCTAGCGTGTACATCGAAATTTTCCGCATATACATTCAAAACCCTGTACTTTCTGTCCCGGGCGGTGCGGGGGGGTGGGCTTGGCCCTGAATGTATTGTGATCCTAGCGACGCCTCTGGTGTTCTCTCCCGCTCCTTTAAATCTGCATCGGAGTGCGAGCACAGACGTAGCTAATTAAATGACAGACTCCGACATGGAAAGTTGTCAATTGGAGGACGTTGACGAGGGAAATTCCAATCCCTGGCCACAGTTGCACGACATGTTTCGATTTAAATTTAAAATAGGCAACACAATCATTATGAAATGTTGTCTTTTTATTCCCAAACACGCAACCATCTATGCTTTCAAAAACTCATCATCATAGCTCCGCAAGCACATAGAGGTAAGGTTAGTGAACCAGCTCACGCTACTTAGCCAGCTAAATCCTATTATTATAGCTATCTTTTTTTAGATTCAACTTTTTTGTCATTGAACAAGTACAGTATAACGACATGTAATATATCCCAATGATAATGTAATATTCTAGCTAACCTACAATATATAATAACAATATAACTTCTTAGTATATTTGTATTAGTGTTTGTACTTTCTTAAATCATTTTTCCTTGTAGTTACTATGGCGTTATAATGTCTTGAATAAAATATGTAAGTATAAATATGTCTAGTACTCAAGTACTTTTTTGACCAAGTACTCTTTTACTCTTACTTGAGTAGTTTTTTCAGGTGGTACTTCAACTTTTACCTGAGTATATTTTAGGACGAGTAACAGTACTTTTACTTGAGTACAGATTTTCAGTACTCTACCCACCCCTGAGGGTAACATATTATAAAGTAAAGTAAATGACTACAGTTCACAAATTAATTTGTATTTAATCAAATTTATTTTTTTAGAAAAGGGGCATTTTTCCAGCTTCTGGGGTAAAATGCCCCCCCCCCCATGGGGTTAGTTGCCTCCTGAGGAATCTTGTCCCAATAGAAGATAACGCCTTAGGGTTTTAAATAATTCCTCCTTTTTCTCCCCTTTACACTGGAGATATGCCGTTTTTTTATTGTTCTGGGGTGATTCTGAAGTGCCAGAAGAGCCAGCTCACCTATAAGACTCGGAAAGCCCCATCACACATCCACAGTGAAAATGATCACTTACCCAAACCATTTTCTCCATTTATGATTGGTTACTCAAACCATCCTAAGCTATTTAAATTTTGGTTTCATATGCTGAAAACTGTTCATTATCAGTTTTGAGTATCATGTCATCAAATGTGAGTTAATTAGCACTTTTTAGTGTCTGTTATTAAAGGCTTTGAGTAGGCTAGTGCTAAGACCATCTGAACAAATCACTAAGTAGACCAGGTGAAAAATATGTTGTTCTGTCCTTGAATTTCTCCAGAGTTGCCTTAAAAACATCTGAACCCTAGCTTTGACCCCGCTCTCCAGACCTGCCCTCGGGGAGACTGAAAAATGCAAACAATTTACTTTATAATTCGGGCTGAATGTGCCAGAATGTAAAATGTAATTTTAATAAATCTGTTTAGATGAAAACGTGACACACTTCCTTTCCAGTGTTTTCCGCTGTGAGGGGGCTTCTTGTGACCATTCCACAGCGTGAATACGAGGTGAAACGAGGCAATGACGTCACCCTGGCGTGTCGCTTCATACCTGCCAAGCCAGAAAACCCGTTGGTGATAGTCACGTGGTCCATGGAGGCGGACAAACCCGAAGACCCAAAGGTCAGTCAGAACCCAAGATATTAACTTAATTTTAATGGCGTCATTGCAAGACCAGGGTTTGAATCCAGCTTGCGGATTACTCTCAGGGGTCCTGCAGAAGGCGGTGAAATTGACCAGCACCGCCCTGGGTGTTCGGGGGTTAATTATTTAATATGGTTGCCGTGTCACACTCTAGCAGTTCCTTGCAGCAGCTTGGGCACTTCCCGCCCAATCAATGTAGAACGATGGAGAGTGTGTTCCCTCCAGCGTGTAGGGATTCCGGTAAACTTCCTGGTTGAGCGAGCAGCATAACTGCATCTGAAGTGCTTTGGAAGACACATCCGATCATGGATTGCCCCGAGTCGGCCAGGGGGTTGCTGCAAAGAAGCACAGCTCACTGTAAAAGTGCAAGTAGAAGTTTATGCATCGTGTCTCTCAAAAGAATAAAACACAATATCCTGAAATTATGATCAATAGGTTTGCGGCCTTGAGATGAAAGATCGATTTATCTTCATTCTTTATGCTAGAGTTTTTCTCCAGGGGGACACGCTAAGTGGTTGTCGCTGTTAGAGTTCAGACACGGACCAGCATATTCCAGTGTGTTTACCGCAGTCTTCACGCACACAACCTGGACACTCTTTCTTTTTGTTACGTAGATCATAATCGCCTCATACTACTCCAACAACGGTCAAGTGGACATCAAGCCATCCTATAAGGGCCGGGTGGAGATGATCAGCAACATCCCTGGAGGGCAGAGCACCCTGACCCTCCGTCAGGCTACCTTACAGGAGAGCCGGTTGTGGCAGTGCCGGGTCCAGATCCCCGGAGACGACGAGGGGACGTTGTCCGCCACCACTGAACTGGTGGTTTTGGGTGAGAGCTGTAACCATACTTAATGAGCCGTAGCCCGCATAGAGATATATGCAGGAATGTGCAGAAGTCTTAGGCACCTGAAAATTGAACTAAAGTCATTTATTTGGATAGTCAGGGTTTATTTGTAAAAAAATATATATAATATATATTATATTAATGTATTTAAATATATAGAGATTTTTTATTTTATTTTTTATTTTTATTAAAACACTTACTACCCAAATAAATGGCCTTAGTTTGACTTTCAGGTGCTTTTGCACAACGCTGTATATCTGGTTGCCACCCCCAACTATCTTATAATGAATTAACTAACTGTAAGACACTCTGGATAAGTGGTTCTGCTGAATGACTGAAGTATAAATGTCATTTTTCGGCTAGATGGCTCTGTTGTGTTTGTCAGGACTCCACTGCCCTCTACTGGATGGCTTTAAAATGACACAACACAATGTTTGCTTCCTTCTCCAGTGGCTCCCTCTGTCCCGGTTGTCAGGGTTCAGGGCGAAGCAGAGTACTGGGCCAACATCAACCTGACCTGTGTGTCTGAAGAGGGCTCCCCCGCCCCCACCTACAGTTGGAAGACCTACGATGTCAGGAACACCCTCAGACAATTCCCACCGAGGACCACAGAGAGTGGGTAGCGTGTGTGTGTTTTATCTAAACAAGGAAAATCGATACCAAATGAGGACATTTGGCCGGTCCTCAATTTAACAAGAAGCTTTATTTGACTTGGAATAACGGTTGGGGTTAGATTTAGGGTTAGCATTTTAGGCATTAGATGTGGTTTAAGCATTAAATGTGGTTAGGTTTAAGGGATAGGGTTAGATGAATGTTATGCATAAAGGTTAGGTAAAATAGTTATTTTTAAAGGAACAAAATTGCCAGTCCTCACCTTGGTTGTCAAATCTACATAGGTGTGTGTGTATTCAGCCTTACTTTGGAAAGTCTTCAAATAATAATTTGTTTTTCAATTTAACTTTAATGTATTTTTTTTTATTATTTCAGAGAATGGAGTTCTGGCACTGTTCAATATATCTATGGAGACTTCAGGTTTCTTCATCTGCACAGCGGCCAACAAGATCAACTCTTCCAGCTTCAACTTTACCCTGACTGTCATGCCCCGTGTGTATAGTCTGGCTATTAGTGTGTGTGTGTGTGTGTGTGTGTGGGGGGGGGGGTGTTGACTGCACTTGCCCAAGCCAGGGAGAAAGCTGATCGAAGTTAGAGTATTCCGTAGTGAGTTAGCCGATTGGGGTTCAATTCTGACACAAGAATGTATAATAAATTAGACACTGTTCGGCCAACAGTGTTAGACACCAGACTACATTTTGCATTGAATTGTGGGTGATATCAACCCTGCAAGTGAACAAAGTTGATCACTCGTCTCCTTAAGCTAAATCAAGGGGAGAGGGGACAGCGTTTGAGAATTGGAGCAGCACTTAAGGTGGCAATCAAACTGCACCTGGTTTTTGATGGGGACTCCCCCGAGGGAAAGTGGTGAGGACTTAGGGTGTAAAACGTTGTTATTGGAGTGTAGCCTCAGTCTTACCATAACACTCCTTTTACCTAATCCCTCTCTTCAGCTTCCATGAAGATCGGGTCCACATTGGCCATCATCGGAGGTGTCTTGGCTGGGCTCCTGGTTTTGGGGATTGTTGTCTACTGTTGTAGAAAGAAGAGGAACAAAGATAAGCAGAAAGCTTTTCAGGGGTAAGAGGATGTTCTGTTCTCTTCTGAGTGAGGAAGTTGTGCTAGACAGTTTTAGAGGGGTGTGTTTGGGTGTGTTGTGTGGCAGAGAATGAGATTGGCCTGTTCTTGTTTCATAGGCGGCTTTTGCACACTCAGTTTACACAGACAGAGCTTTTTAAAAATATTTTTGTCATTTTTGATCTGATGTGAAAAATCTCATGTGACTGGTCAAAAGACCAAATTAGTGGGAAAACTGTAAGAATTTGTCTGCCTGCACCAAAAGGCTCTTTCGTTTCTGTGTCTTTCTTAGAGCTCCAGAAATCGAGTTCCAAGACAATCCCACACTCAAAGTTGGGGCAGTTTACCAGGATGCCGTATCAGAAGGCAAAGCTGAGGGAAGCCTTGAGCTCCCTGGCCATGTGATGAGAGGGGAGGTGGACCGCGACGACGGTAGTATAAGAACAGAGCATAGCGATGGCCGTAAGATGTCTGATGAAAACCGCAACAACTATGTGGATCAAAGTGATCGACATGGTGGCAGCCGCGATCGCCTTGACGACCAGCGCGATCGATATGGTGGCAGCCGCGATCGCCTTGATGAGCAGCGTGACAGATATGGTGGCAGCCGCGATCGCCTTGACGACCCACCTGTCGTTCGTTATAATGGCAGCCGTGAGCGTCTCGACGACCCGCCTGTTGATCGCTACCGTGGCAGCCGCGATCGCCTTGACGACCAGCGTAATCGATACGGCGGCAGTCGTGATCGCCTTGATGATCCACCTGTTGTTCGCTACGGTGGCAGCCGCGATCGCCTAGACGACCCAACTGTTGTTCGCTACAGCGGAAGCCGAGATCGCCTTGACGACCAGCGTAATAGATATGGTGGCAGCCGCGATCGCCTTGACGACCCAACTGTTGTTCGCTACAGCGGAAGCCGAGATCGCCTTGACGACCGGCGTAATAGATATGGCGGCAGCCGCGATCGTCTTGACGACCCGCTGGTGCTTCGCCATGGTGGCAGCCGAGATCGCCTAGACGACTGTCGCTAAAACAACCAGCATGATCACTACGAAGACCAGCAGCCTACAATGAATCATACGTGGACCTTGACTTAGATACAACATTTCCAAAGGAATAACAGCCAACCTCCCCAATGCTACTCTGCACAGTCTGCCTGAATAAGCTGCAAGTGCAGCTCATATATCCACCTTTCTCTGTTGTCAGTAATGTTGTACTGTCCTTACTGGCCCCAGGTAGAATCCTTTTCACTTCTCAGTAATTTTAACATTTCCTGGTTCAAAATATGAAAACAAATATAAACAAAAAGAGACAAACAACTATGCATCCCCGATTTTCCAATTGTACTGTCACAGAGGTGCCTTCAGGTCTGCAGTGCAGTCCATAAGTACTGGGACAGTGACAAAAGTTCTGTTGTTTTGGCTCTGTACTCCAACACATTGGATTTGAAATGAAACACTGACAAACAGGTTAAAGTGCAGACTGTCAGTTTAATTTGAGGGTATTTACATCCATAAACAATGAACCTTGTTGGAATTACAACCTATTTAAAAGACACCCCCCCCATTTTAGGAGACCAAATGTATTTTTGCCACTGGTTGTAAAAGTAGGTCAATTGAGCCCAAAAGGATCCACAAAAATGGTGTACTTTGTCATGCATGCAAGCTTTTGTTGCTGCAAATCACATGGCGGAAGGATAAATTGTTCATATTTCTGCTTAAACAATGTATGTTTTGGGAATGTGTGGATTTTGCTGGATTGCTCTTGAAATAACGCAGCTCAAATGTATACACGGCCTTCTGTACGTTCTTCTGGATCAGAGCGTCTGCTAAATTACTTCAGTGTAAATGTATGTTCCAGTTTGAGCCCCATGTCATGAAATCCTATGGATTCATTCTTCCTTCTAAGTAATGTAACAAACAGTTGATTTTAGCTACATGCCTCATCGATTTATTCTGATTTATCTGCGTCATGATGGCCTGCTTGACTTTACTTCGTTCCTCGTTGTCAGACACCAGCAATGGACTCCAAATGCAAAGCCTTGAATCAAGACTAAACATTGACAGCTCTCTTGTGGTAAAGATGCAAACACACTTAATAAGTCAACAGAACAACACTTGTGTCACTGTCCAAATACTTATAGAATGCACTCTATGTACCATGGGCCCTCTACGATTTGGCTTGAGAGAAATGATAAATGTGCGAGGTGCTTCGACGTGTAGACAGAAAGAATTGGAGTGTATCTGAGTTCAAGGCAGAATCCCTTGACAACAAAGGCTCCTCCGTGCTATTTGCTCCCGATCTTAGAATGTGTATGGGGCTCAAGGTTGGTTTTAAATTAGTAGACAAAATTATAGTTTTACCATCTAGAGGAGCACCTTTGAGATGTCACCACATTTGATCAATGACTGTTATGAGAATGTAATCATGGAATGGTTTAGACAGAGTGACATTGTATGATTTGTTTGAAAGTTAAAAAAAATCATACAAAACACTTTTTTTTTGTGTTTACTATGAATTACTCCAATCAATCTAGTCCTGTTAATTCTAATTTGTTAATGCAATGGATAACATTATGAAATGGAATAACTGTATTTAAATACATTTATCAAATTTACATTTTTTATAAGGATAATAAAGTGGAGGAAAAAGTGGACTAATGTCTCTGGATTCTTTTTTCGGTTTTAAGTTTTTAAATTCCACAGAATCTCAGCAGAAATCCAGACGCTTCAACCTAATTTTATAGGTCAACCCCCAGTTGCAGTTGGTTAAAGATTTTAAAAGTAATCTGTAAAGACTAATGCAGGTAAAGTGTTTTGACCCCCGTATCAATATCTAAATATTTGCTTGTAACAATATATTATAATTATTATGATATTCTTTTATTCCGTTTTTGAAGTGCATTTTGAGCACACCCGCTTGTGAAGTGGTATCCTCCCCTCGTCTGGAGTTGTCACTTCGCCTCCGGGTTTATTCTTGTGCGCACTCGGCCGACCAAAGAATGAGGCGATTAACGGGCAGTATGAAATTGTGGATTATTTCTCTCTGTATGTGAAACTTTTATTTGAAAAATGAACTGGCTGTTAGGTCGATGGATTGTTTTGTGCGTAACAGGTAAATGTTTGCTTTTTTTTATTCACTCACTGAACATGTCATCTGTCTGAGAGCTGAGAATGCAACAGGTTGATCGACTAACGGGGGTAGAACGTCAGTATTACTTAGGAAATGTTCTATAAACACATTTGTCTGTCTACTTTCTATTTCTTAAAGTGTGTTCTGATTTTCTCTATTTTATCACATTGTGATACAGTGCAGTGCTAATAGACTTGTTTTTCCTGTTGTCATTTCTCATAAATAACAAGGGGAACGTGGAATGAGAAGGATATACTGTTAGTAAAAACCCGGTCATATAACTTAAATTGGTCCCGTTATATTCACACAATATCCATGGTATGCTGGCCATTCACCATTACTATGCAGAGAAATGTAATCTCCAGAGTATATTAGGCCAACTCCGAAACAGACCGTTTGCCTGGTTTTGTATCTTGTGTAGGCCCAGTTGAGTCAAATCCGTTGTTTTTAGGAATGCGTAACAGGAACATTTTGTCAGTTATTAGAGGAAGGTGCCAGTTGTGGCCAGGAAGGGAGTTGACCGGTTAAACTATATGGTAATGGTAAACCTCAGTTTGTTTTTGCCCACTTATCAAGAAAAGAGAACATTTGATGGTGTTTTTGGTATGTTTAATATGAGTTAGGGAACGCTATGGTGTGGTTTGAATCAGGACCTGCTATTTCATTCTTTGTCACACTGACGGGTTTACAAACATCACGAACGGACACTTTGTTGTTCTCCAGTAGAGATGCTGATCCAAGTACATACCGTTGATGAAAGGTCCCAGAATACAGTGACAAACTTTTTTTGGCTGATAAAGAAGATCGTCCGGTTACCATGGGCGATCTACCCTGCCCATTCTCCCTGTCAGTCTCTCCCATCTACGGGAATTAAAAACTCTTCTAACGGTTGGATTCAAATCTCTAACAGCTAATTGGTTGTTCAAACCCTACTGGACAAGACGAGTTAATCTCATTGGTTGTAGTCCTACCATCCCCCCCATCCTCCACATAGGTCCACATAGGATTCTGGAGTGGGGGGGGGGGGCTTGCTAATGAATAACAATGGGCTGGACTATGAACAAAAGGATAAAGGGAGGGACAGAGCTAGAGCATGGTTGGAATTTAAGATCACAGGTCCAACACTGCAACCTCTCTCCTCCCGTTTCCTGTTCTCCCAATCGTGGGTGTTCAAAATATAAAGAAACTAAATGAAAGAGAGTAACAGAACTGTCAGTAATAATCTTCTGAAAGATGGACTGAAAATGTACCGGTATAAAACATGTACAGCTGTATGTGTGCTCTGCAGGGAGAGTTTTTGTTGTTGTTGCACTGGTCACATATAACAGACATCAGCTTCTGCACTCTAGGAGGAATTGGTGAACACGTGCATTGGAAGATATTTCTACAGCCCTGATCCTAGATATGTAATCCATCACCTTTTAATCAAAGTCTGTCGGAGGTCATCATCGTGAATCACCCATGCTAGTCTTGAGTTCAGATTGTCTCAGTACCATGGTAAAGCAGCTTCTACTTTAAGTCTCTTCATCCTCACGAAACGACAGACGCAGAGAACGTCCCAGGGCACCTCAAGCTGGGTACTCTGCCTTTGTTGTGATTTCCTCTTTCTGGGAAATGTTTAGAGTGGGTTCCAGCTGCCGACCCCACCCAGATCGACAGACATAGGCTGTGGGGGAGGTGACCCCCTGCATTATCAGTCCAACCCCTGCCCCCCACACACCCTGGAATGTGACCTCTGACCCTCAGTGTACGGCAGAGAGGAGTCCCTATCTCTGCCTGTCTCTCCTCCCTGTTTGATATTTTGCCAGTCACTGCTTGGTAGGCTCAGACAGGGACTGTTTCTACCTGCAGATGTTTCACACCTGACCTGGACTGACAACATACTCTGAATCTGCTGAAATTACTTACTCTGAATCGGCACTCACACGCTCACACGCTCAGACACTCATACAAACCTCCCCCTGTGTAATGTTTTTTTTGGCATTATCAAGTTCATATGAACATCCTGTACATATGATTAATAAAAACTGGTTAGTTGGAGTCTGACAAAACACACAGACAGGAAAACCCTTTCTCGGTAGGTCCAGAGCAGATGTTTTTAGGCGTTGCTGAAATGAGTTTATCACTACTATTGCTTTCTCCATTGCCTGCTCCATCTGTCTTTCATCTTTCCATCTGTCTTTCATCTCATCCTCTCCATTTTCCCAGCATTTTTTGAACCCCCAGAGCAGGCCACCTGACAGGCAGTCTGAGGCAATCTACAGACTGAAGCCTGGTCTAATTGTAGGGAGGGTTTGTCTGAAATTCTCCATTAACATGTTGGATGTACTTGAAGAGAGATGGACTACTAGGGATTCAACGAGGCTCTCTACTAGGGCTTTACTATTGTCTCTACTAGGGTTTCTGCTTTGGGTTCAGGGGTCTCCAACCCTGCTCCTGGAGAGCTACTGTCCAGGTACTTTTCCCTCAAAGTCAAAGTCTTTTATTTATCAAATGCACTGAATAACAAAGTGTCGTTCTGAACAATTAATTTCTTGTGACATGGCACATGGCATCTACACAGTAAGAATAAAAAAAAAAAAAATCAAAAATATAGCAAAAATATACATAATGTAAACTAGCAGCAATTTTGAAGAGTGTAGAATGGGGAATATGAACAATTTGGGTAGAAGAATTGAATTTTATAAATAATGTAAGTGTAATATGCCTATGAATGGTACTCCAACCCTAATGTAGTTCACCAGACTCTAATAATTAGACAGTGAATAATTGAATGAGGCTGCAGATACATGGGGTTGGAGAGAATATAACTCGGACAGTAGTTTTCCAGGAGCAGGCTTGAAGACCCCCTGTACTAAGCTATATGGTTGGTTGAAATGGTTATGGACAAGTTGCTTCTCCAAGCATTTGTCATTTAGCATTTGTTTCTCTGTTAAAAATGCAAGTTAAACGCCTTGTATTCAGACAGGTTCTTTAAACACCTTGTATGCAGGCAGGGTGCTTTAAACACCTTGTATTCAGACAGGGTGCTTTAAACACCTTGTATTCAGACAGGGTGCTTTAAACACCTTGTATTCAGACAGGGTGCTTTAAACACCTTGTATGCAGGCAGGGTGCTTTAAACACCTTGAATTCAGACAGGGTGCTTTAAACACCTTGTATTCAGACAGGGTGCTTTAAACACCTTGTATTCAGACAGGGTGCTTTAAACACCTTGTATGCAGGCAGGGTGCTTTAAACACCTTGAATTCAGACAGGTTGCTTTATAAGTGAAGCCTAACTCTGTCCATGGGATAATGTTTTATATTGGCATAAATATAACCTGCAATTGTTTTGATCATTGTAATTCTAAATTATTTTTCCTCTTTTTCCCCTGTGTGAATGTGTGTGTGTGTCAGTGTGCATGTGTGTGACGGTGCAGGTAACCGTTCATCCGAAGGAGTACTACGCCATGCTGTTCCAGTCGGTGGTGCTCCAGTGCCAATACAATACGCGCTCCACCCAGACGCCCGTGGTGCAGTGGTGGTACAAGTCCTTCTGCCGGGAGCGCACACGGGACGCCTTCACCTACCCGGAGAGCCTGGTGGTGTACGGGTCCGAGGTGGGCGCCGCGGCTCAGACGGAGTGCTCCGACAGCAGCCGCACCGTGCGCATCGTGGCGTCTGGCCAGGGAGCCTCCATGACGCTGGCGGAGCGCTACAAGGGCCGGGACATCGCCATTGTCAACAGTACGGCGGAGGCTTATTAACGTGCGGATTTGGGGTTGTGATTGGCTGTGGCGGTTTTTCAGCTGTTGTGTGTGTGTGACTGGAAATGGGCTGGTGTGCGCACAAACACACACACACACACACACACACACACACACATTTAAATGCTGTTAGCTGTAAGTCAGCGTTTCAGGAAACATGGCTGATTGTGCTCAGCTTTTCCTGTTCCTGAAATAGTCCTTCTCCGTCCCTGCTTCACAATGGTCCAGGTCACAGACAGACCCTCACAAAATTGCCCCTTGTCCCAGAACCAACCTCACATTGCGTCCTTGCTGTGGTCACACATCGTCATAGAAAGCTTTAGGGTATATTAATGGTTTATAAATGTGTCAAATGTCAACCTTTATGTGTGTTTGAATTTTGTTCAGTTCTTTGACAACTTGCATAGAATATTCTATAACATTATGCATTTTCTGATTTATTTTTTTCGTATGGTTTTTCAGAGGTTTTAAATGTTGACATTTTTTTCTGAAGAGATATTGACAACGCTTGCATATTCATCATTCAACCTGACACCTATGACATCTGACCTCTGACCCTGTGCCTTGTCCCTGTCCAGAGGCAGATCTGCGTATTGGGGAGATACACTGGGGAGACAGTGGTGTGTACTTCTGTAAGGTCGTCATCGCCGACGACCTTGAAGGGCAGAACGAGGGCCAAATGGAGCTGCTGGTGCTGGGTAAGTGACCTCACCGTACAGGAAGCAAATGTTGAACAAAGGAAGTTAACCTCCTCACTCTCAAAGGGGAAGGGATGGAATGTGCAGTAGACCTCAGCATTTTCTCAGGGAGTTTTGTCCTGTCTTGTTCTAAAGTCCTGCCTGAGTTTAAAGGATCTGTTGAGTGTTGAGGAAACTGGAACAACATACAGCGTTACGTAGAGTTGACATTTTGTCAGGTTAACGCCCCTTCTCTGATGACCAAGACAGTCAGGACACCCTGTCGACGACCTATCTGACACCCCAATCAGGGCAATGTCCCCCTCATTGCTCTGGGATATAGAAATTTGGTATTTAGACTAGAAGGAAGAATGCCCCCTACTGGCCCTCTAAGACTACTTCCGTCCAAGGAGCGACCAAGACTGAACTTGTAGCTCTTTCCAGCCAGTTGGATGCAGGTTTCTATATAAACCACAGTCCTCTAAACCAATGGTTTTGTGCTATCGCACCAGTCTCTCAGTGTGTGTCACAGCGTGTAATTGCTGGTTTAACATTCGTCAGCATGTTAGCCCGTGGTCTTTGGTTCGTTGTGGTTCGTGACAGAGTGCTTTAATAAAAACGTCCCCGGGATGAAGATGGGGGGGTGTCTGCATTCCGAGGTGAACTTACAACTGCTGCCATGACGACGGGGAGCATGTCGAGCGTCGGTCTACTTGCGGCCCGATCCTTCCTGAGTGGGACTATTGTTAGGGTTTTCCTTAGCCTGGAACCTCAGGTGCCATAAACTTAACACAGCCGTGCCTGAACCCCTGCCACCTCAGACAGTGTCGACACAGGCCAGGTAGCCTGTCGTTACATGAGTCACACGCATAACAGAGGCAGTTTCAAGGTAACAGCTGTGAGCTGCGTAATCCGCTTCTTGAGCAGTTCCCATGGCAGCATATGTTTTGTATTTGTGTGTGTGTATGTGTGTGTGTGTGTGTGTGTGTGGGCGGAGATGGGGGGCTAAAGCATGTTTAGGTTCTGTGGTGTTGATATAAAGGGAGAGTGTGAAGGACTGAGCGTTAGCAGGGCTTAGGGCGGTCGCTGGTTCTAATCCCCGTTGTTTTCAATTAAACCCAATGGCTCCCTGGTCTTGGCTGTGAAGGAGAGTGCGTGTTCTCACTGAAATGACGTTCAAAGAAAAAAACAAGCTAATGCTGACCTCAAAGGCAGCCCGACAGAGTCTGGGTTGGGATGGACTGGGAACGTCGTAGCTGATGCTGCTGGTCTCACCCAGTTCACACCGGTCTCCTGCACTCTCCAGTTACTGTCCTCTGTATTTATATTACTCCTAACTGCCCTTCTCTGCTTTCCCCTAAATCCCCCCTTCATATCCCTCCTTCCCCCAATCCCTCTCTTCCTTCCTCTATTACTCTCGCTTCACCTCCGTCAGCATACCTCCTGTCTTATTCTCATGTTTGTCACTCCTTTGCTCTGGTCCTTCATCCCTCTCTCTTCTCCTTCCTACTCTCGTTCCCCTCTCTGAGGTACTCTGCATAGTTCCTCTCCTGTCTCAGGTTACTGAGCTCAGCTGGGGTCATGTGACTCGATGCCAGATCACACTGAGGGGAGACGTCTGCTGTTTGTCTCCATGACAACTGCCTACTCAGCATGTACTGGAGCCTATCAGGCGGTGGGAGTTCAGTCCGTCCTGACAGCTCGCTGACCTGTGGAACAACACCGTTCCTTCGGACAGTACTTTACGGCAGTGGTTTTCAAACCTCTCCTCGAGGATCCCCAGCTGGTCCTTAGCACACCTGGTTCAGCTGGTCCACCAATCCTCAAGCCCTTGATTAGTGGTTCTGCCATGCTAGTTCAGGGCCCCAGCTAAGGTGTGGAATGTTTGGGTTTCCCTGACGGGAGGTTTGCGAACCTCTGTTTTACGGACCGATGTGTGGGCCTATACATCAAACACACACACATAGTCATACTCATGTTGAGTGTGTAAAGCAGGTGCTGTAGCCGGCCTAACAGCCATCACAAAACCACTCCTTAATTTTGTCCCTCCTGTCTCTCCTTTGCCCTTCATCCATCCATCCCTCCCTCCCTCCCGCTCCCCTCATCAGTCTCTCTCCCTCTTAACCCTAACAAAGCCTTCATTGTAACCATGACGATAGTGTTCGCCTGACCCCTTTTCGTTGGTGAGCTCTAGTTGTTAATTGGTGACCCAGAATGCTTCAGTGTTGTGTCTGTCCCCGTTAAACTCTGCCCCATTTCCAACCCATACCCAACCCAAACTTCACCTCAGCATCTCCCTACAGTAAAGCCCTTCACTGACCCTACCCAACCCAAACTTCACCTCAGCATCTCCCTACAGTAAAGCCCTTCATTGAACCTACCCAACCCAAACTTCACCTCAACATCTCCCTGCCGTAAAGCCCTTCATTAACGCTACCCAACCCAAACTTCACCTCAACATCTCCCTGCCGTAAAGCCCTTCATTAACGCTACCCAACCCAAACTTCACCTCAACATCTCCCTACAGTAAAGCCCTTCAGTGGGTTACAGCATCTTCTGACAAGACTGAATGTAGTGCAGAAACACAACTATTTATTTATCTTCTACATTTATTAATTCATTTATTTCTACAATAAATAATCAACAGATATTTATCATGCGCACAAGGACAGTTGTTGGTTGGGTTGGACCGGTTTTGTTTGATCTTGTCATGAGCTAAGTTACGTTAGCAGCAGTGAAGTTGATTTGAGGCTTGTGAGGCAAAGCTTTTACACATGTTCCAAGACTAGCTACACGTTCTGTATCCGATGCCAAGCAGCATGTGTGTGTGTGTGTGTTTGGTATCATCACAGAAATAAAGCCCCTTTGGGCCTCCGCTGAACTTATGTTCAGTGTGAGATGAGAGTTAGGCCCTTGACCTCTGAACACCTGGTCTTCAAGACAGAGTTATTGCGTGTAGTTTTTGTTAGGCCTTAAAATATGCCATGAAAACACTGAATTCTTGGGAGCTTTTTTAGGGTGGGCAATGTCTTTTTAGCATCAGTTGTTAAGGAATTGTTTAAAAGATCTTTGTAACTTATTCAAGAATAGCCAAGTAGGCATACCCTAGAAAATTATGTTTTTGTTAGAAAAGTTCCATTGAACTCCAGAGAATTCCTGTTCGTGGCTTCTGCTTCGTCTCTTTCCATGTAGGCAGTGGAAATGATAGTTTAGGCTCGTACATCCGGTGGGCTATCTGGGCTATCTGTGATTGCAGTGTCTTCCCCCCTGGGTCTTCTGTCTCTTCATCCCTGCCAGTTTCCTTGCATGACCCTCAGCAAATTACATCATTTGATTGGCTGATTTGTCTCACCTTTGACCTCTGCCCTCTGCTATTTTCACCTGCGCCTCACCTCTGCTCTCCCTCTCTCAACAGGTAGGAGAAGTGTTCTAAATAATCTCCTTCCAGATTTTGATATGGAGATTATGCCAGGTACGGTTGCCTTTCTCCTCATTCATTGGTTACTGTCTGACTGAATGACTGCCTGTCTGACTCAGTGACTGTCTGTCTGTCTGTCACCTGCTTTGGATCTGCTAACCCTTCTATCAGTGTTTCATTGTGTGTCTGTGAGTGTCTGTGTAGGTATGTGTGTGTGTGTGTTTATGTGTTACCATGGTAACATCACCTACTCTGGCTCTACTCCCCTATCTTTACCTTACCCATGCTGCTCTCTGTCCAATCAGCTTCTGGGAATCTTGAATGATAAAAAAAAACATCAACAGTCATGTGGCCACAATCTATATTCTACTTTTCTCTCTGCCCCAGTCATGTTGTCTTTACACAGTGTAATGCAGTGTGAGGTTTGTTCCTGGAAGAAACCCAACCCCCCCCCGATCTCTTTTGAACATGAGAAGGTTCCCCAAACAGACCCACGGGGGATGTGTGTTTTCACCAGGGGCTGACTGTAGAGGTGTGTCAGTTGTTTTGGGTCCCACCCTGAGGAAGCCCGTTATTAGGTTTGTGAGGCTTTAGGGATGAGAGGCTGCGATAGGAGGCCCAAGCCAGTTAGTCATGTCTCCCTGGGACCTGACTGTTAGTATTATATGTTATCAGGCATGACTGACAGGAAATTGGTGAAATATAGGGGAGAGATTTTATTGAAATAGTAATAGGTCAAACTCAAACCCACTTGGAGACTTAGACCGCTGGACAAAACCAATGTTATTATCATCAACAGGGCTTGTATAACATTAAAATATTCACTTTTTTTTTTTTACAGAATGGGTGTTTGTGGGATCTGTAGTTTTATTAGTGTCTGGGTCTGTGTTCCAGAGTGGGTGTTTGTGGGATCTGTAGTT
>JACXGI010008323.1:0-33983 GCA_016801175.1 Esox masquinongy
TCGACAAATTACTGTTAATTACTCCACACTAACCCAAAGAGAGAGACGGGTGAGACAAAGCGCCTGTTACAAGACTTGTACTCTCACATGCCTAATCAGTTATTAAGTAGGAATACAATGTAAAACAAACGGTAATAAGTCTCTAAATAGTTTTCAGTTTGTGAGTATAGAATTCTGACAATGGAACAATGTAATATATGTTACACCTATTTAGGAAAAGTCATCGAAGGAGGGTGTTCAAAATGTTATGTTCCAAATCAATTGCATTGACAAATAAATAAAAGTTGCGTCTAATTTTCAGTATGTTTAAATTAAGTTTAGAATAGATTTGCAATTCTGCAATGTAGCCTAACTTCGCATCATTATTATTTAATAGACAAGCGCAGTCGCTTATTTGTCTTATCAAAACAGCCAATATGGCGTTAAAATTCCAGAATTCCGGCCATACAGATGAGCTACCGGACATATGTATTAAATAGCCGTACTGTATAATAGCCTACATTTAAACAGCAATAAAACACAAACTCTGTGATTGAACAAATGTTTTTTATTTAAATTAGACAGCAGAATGAGCTCTTCGCAATCATTGTGAGCTGAGCATATACTCAGTTTAAATACTGTATACCAACTTTAGGGCTGTCACAATTATTAGCTACATAATTGCCTTTTCTAAATAATTTGAGCCAGATCGCAATTATTTTTATAGACAACAATATTTTTGCACAATATTTTGATTCCAAAGTCATGTTTCCAATCTGACTAAGGGATTTTGAGGTCAATGTTTGAAACGTCTCAAAAAATAGGCTACTGCGCAAATGATGTTGGTTTCCATAGCATGTCTAGCCCAGGCGTGCAAAAAAACATTTGGAAAGTTATACTATTGGCTGAGATCATTTACTGAACCTCGTTTGCTGGCCTCAGTTGGACCATCACTAGTTTTTTTTTTTTAAAGCCGGCTGGGTTATGTCTGCTTCGCCTTCAACATTTCGGAGTCGTATGCTGGAGCTGGTGCTGGAGTGTGCTGCTTTTGATTCTCGCGCCGAGCTTAGTCACATGAATCAGTAATGTCTTATTGTGAGAGTGAGCGGAGGCTCGCTGTTTTCTTGGCAACAGATCATACAGGTCACACAATATTAGGCTATTTAATATGCTATTAATCTATTTACTTATTCATTTGGCATATTTCCCATCGGACATTTTGGCGGTTGATATTTTCATCTGGCAGAATACACCTGATACCGGCGAAAAGCCTTTGTCGCTAACGCAAACCCTGGTGCACAGTTTTCCTTAGCTGTAGGCCTAGTAATGAGGATTTGGTGTGCATAATGATGGGAAGTCCTGGGTGATTTGATCAGGAACAGGTGTGCTTAATAGTGGAGACCGTGAAAGCGGCACGGTGAAAGTGGTTCCAGTGGCAGGAGGCTGGCTTGATCATAGGTGGCACCGTGACAGTGTAGGCTACTGTAAATCATCCTTTACTTATTTATCAAATTTATTGTGTTTATCAAGCAACTGTGTTTTAGGCCTTTGTAAGGCTATTCATGCCGATATCTTTTGATCGTAGCAAACTGGTCGACAGTGTCTCTTATATTTCCTTGTATCATCAAAATTATACAAGGAAAATTAAAACTAAAATCTAATGGAATTATTTTGAATAATTTAAGTGTTGTGTAATTTTCATTTAGTACATTTGTAGGTCCTAATAAACGAATGAAAATATTATTTCCTGTGTTCTTAGAAATAATCCTTCTACGTAAGCTATTTATGAAGGTAAAACAGCGACCTAAGTTTTTTATAGTTGTAAATTAGGTTGCACAAAAAATATTTGCAAACTTGGAATTACTATTGCAACTGTAAAAACGTTTTGCAAACTTGTAAAAAAGATTTGCAAACTTGGAATTACTTTTTGTAGTTGTATAAAAATGTGCATACTTGTAACTAACTTGATATTTGGAATCATGCAACTCATTAATAACACTTGCCAATGTAAAATACTGACACTCAGAGTTTTGTCACTAAAATTTTGCTAGAACTGTGACAAAATGATTTTTTGTCAGAGTCTGCGGTAGTTCGTTTCACAGCGTTTGCAAGCGGAGATACCCATGAGGACTCTGATTGGCACGGCATAGCTTTTCTGACCAATGAAATGAGGGCGTCAGGTTTTCACATTTTAACAAATCTGAGTAGATTCTGGAAGACCAGTGTTTAAACTCGGTAGTGATGCTTTGCAGAGGAGGAAAAACAGGTCTCGGTATGGCCGACTTTTCCTTCCCGCTCGTACCTCAGTTGTTGATACTATACAAAACCTTATCAGGTCATTCATAGTGACAATGCATTTGAAAAGTACGAGAAACTGTTTTGAATGAAAGCAATATAAACGGTATAGGAATAATAACGGGCTAAATAGTGATTAGCTAGGAATTGACATGGCAAGTTACCTACTGAAAATGTACCCTGTTCTCTGGAGCAGAAATTCCTATAAAGTATCAAAGAGGGATCAAATTAAGTCTTAACCTTTTGCCAAACAGTGGCGACAGCCCTAGCATGTTAAACAAATGTGTTGAACAAATGCAAACACATTAAATGACAAAAAAAATACATGTCATGATGTGAACCATATTAAACTGGAATGTATACGCCCAAACTAATCTAATACAAAATATTAATCATGCATAGTGATTTTATTATTCCCGTGGTAAATACATGTCCATTTCTACGGAAGAGGATTAGGGCCACTGGTGAAAAAATTTGAGTTCTGACTTTATTCTCAGAATTCTGACTTTAAACTCAGAATTCTGACTTTAATCTCAGAATTCTGACTTTATTCTCAGAATTCTGACTTTAAACTCAGAATTCTGACTTTAAAGTCAGAATTCTGACTTTAAAGTCAGAAGTATGGGTACCTGTAAGGGATCAATGAGAGGGAGTAACTTTGCATGATGTAGCCGGAGAACCACACACTGAACATGTCGGCTTTAAGTGAATTTTTGCGTAGTCGAGGGGTCCCAGATGAAGCAATTACATTACTGGAAGAACAAAAGGTGAGTAAAAGAGAATTATACGTTGGTTTGGTGCCTGGTGTTTGTAAAGACTACGGAAATGCTTTGGATATGAAATGCACACACAAATTAGCTAGCAACGTTAGAATGTTTTTAAGCTAATTGCATGTTTCTGACGACCAGTGTCCGCTGATGAGACACTCGTTTTAGTGCCGATTTGTTCCTGGTGATAAGGCCGAGATTTCGGCGACGGGTCTCTACGCCGACTCGTACCCAGTGAACAGGGTTTTCGATGTTATGATGCTTCATCCATACACTGTGTAAAACAATGGCCAAAGCTAACAAAGCGGTCACCGCACTGCGATCGAGTTGCAAAGTCAACAAACACCTCAAACTATTTCTCGTTTGTAACGTTAGGTATAAACAGTTTAGAAATGAGTATGCCACACATCTGGGATTATCACAAGTTAATTCATCCACCAATTAAACTGGGCTGTGGACAAACAGAAGTTAAATTAAGCAAATAAAGGAGTATGACAAGGAGTGTACTAAGTTACTGGCAGACAATGTATGATTTCAAGTTTATATAAATATATACACAGGTATTTTACTCCTTAGAATAAATTAACCTGTCAATTTGCTTTTGAACCACTGTATTTAAAAGGATTGAGAGATCTGGTAAGTCTTGTCTAGTTGTCAAAAGGTTTCAGTTGGATTGACACAGAGCCTACTTTGAAAAGGGTTGATTTATGAGGCTTAACCTTATTATTTATGCAATGTGCACTTTGGAGATAATTGTATTTTTTTCTTTGTTCTTCTTAGCAGATTGACAGCGACATCATCGTGCTCATGGATGATGCAACGCTGGCAAATTACATCCCCTCCTATGGAGACCGCATCGCCCTCTTCAATTACTGTTAAAGCCTCCCCTCAATAGGATTTGATCAGTTTTGCTGCTCACAACAATGTCTGCTATGTCAGATTTGGATGAATATATCAAACTGTACTTCATACTTTCTTTCAGTAACAAAGAAATACTTGCAATTTTAGCACACAACAGTCAAATAGTAATAAGTGTCCAGACATTAAAGAGAATTTGTAGAAGACTTGGTCTGTTCAGAAGGAAGAACCAATCTGACTTGGATGAAGTGCTGGCTTTTGTTCAACATGAGATCATGACGAATGGACAGATGCAGGGTTACCATTGGCTACATCTTCGTGCAGTTCAACAGGGATTTGTTGTATCATAAGATACCATCAGACGCATCATCAAATTGGTTGATCCACAAGGTGTGGAATTAAGACGGGCCAGACGCTTGAGAAGACGTCAATACAGCTGCAGAGAGCTGTCTTAATGTCCACAGAGTCAGTGTTACCCATATGCACACCTAAGGACATTTTAGTATTTTGCTTGTGCCTTTGCATATGGCAGTCATTTTTGACCATATTTATCTCAAGATTTTATGCTGCAATTATCTTAGCATGAAAAAAATTGTTTAATTACATTCCATTTACTTTTTGTCATGCATTGTTTTGAAAAGGTGGAAGCTGAAATGTAAAACTGGAGCTGACAGCTCAATTGAATGGCAAATAATATAAGTCCTGCATATAAGGCCTGCTACGTCCTGTGACACCCTGCACCCTGCTATGCCATGAACTACTACAATTACTATTTCTAGTCACTGATCCATTATATTTATTGTGACTATTATTGCCACTGTTCATCACACCCCCAACCGGCACCGTCAGACACCGCTGAGATAACTCTTGTTATGATTTGATACTATAAATAAAATTGAATTGAAATTGAATAAGTAGAAATAAAATGCCATAAAAATGCGAAGGATTTTTTTTTTATTCATATCTGCCTGCTAAGATACACTTATTGTCTGGCGCTTTTATTTAGAGAAACTAGATCCATCTCTAGTTTTCTGTTCATGTACAGTGAACATTCGAGTCTTTCATTCAGAGCCTACTGTTAGGATACAGTTACTGTATGCACTGACATAAAGTATTAGTAAATTATTACGGTATCAATGCAGCATTGTTCTGTGTGCCCGTGCTGTTCGGTGAAAATGCCATTCTCTTGCTGCTTAGTTTTACAGTAATTAGAGTGGCGTGCTGTATCTGTTCACTGTTGACTTAGCTGATGAAATGCAGAAAACCTAGGTTTCAGTTTAGGCAGCAGTTCCATAGTTTAAGACCAACTATATCACATGTTTGTAGTCTGTATTTACTGTGTTTGTTTCTCTGCAGGATGAACTTGATGAAGTTGTCAACACATGGAATTCACACAAAATCAGACAACGATCAAGTGATGATGCGGCGTCGGGTCGGCCATTTGTGATGTACTCATTTCCAGAGTTGCACAGTGCTGAGGATAGACTGAAACCAGTTGTCATGTAGGAAGTCACTTTGTGTATGGAAGAGTGTACTCCTAAAGGCCAGTTTCCGTGTAACAAAACTGTTTTTGAACTGTGTTGTCTCCTAATGGAGGAGAAAGGATGGGATACTCCAGCAGATCCACTTGATGCAGCTGATCTGCACATCATGTTAAGAGAGGAAATACAGAAAATTATTTGATGTGTTTAAGATGAATGGATGTTGGATGCAAACAAAATGCCAACTCTTAAGAGATGAAATTAGAAAACTACAATTCAAGACCCATAATAAAAATAGCAAAATTGTAGTTACATTTCTATTTAAAAAAGTAATTAGTCAGTTTAAGATTTTTTCTGCAAAAAATGGGGACAAATGAAAGGGTTAGGTACTATACTATATGCAGTGAGGACATATGAGGAATAAACTGGGTTCTAGAGCTTGTAAGCAGTGAAAGAACTTAAGATGGTTTAAAACAACCCACCCTAGTGTTATATGTATATTAAGTTGTTTTATTTTGCCAAATATGTATCAAAAATGTAGGCCTTGCTATTCCATGTGTTCCTAAGAAATGCTTGACCCCCAGCAACACCATTTTCATGTTGTATTTATCTGATCATCATGCATCTACTATTAAAACTTTCAGCATAACTGTTTTAGGTTTTGTGTAAGATCAGCTCTTTCTAGGTAAATTGCTAACTCTGTTTAATTGTGACTAGTTGACACCTTGCACTGGGTGACTTGTTTTTAATCCCAGTTGAAAGATTTTTTTCCACACTTGTCAAATATGAATGACTAATAAACACTTTGTAATGTTCTTGAACTGTATTTTAAACCTCATTTACCCCATCACTTTTACCCATATGGAAAGAGAGCTTCATCAACATTCAATTGAATACCTGAATACAAATGTTGAAAAAGTAACATTTTATATTAACATTAAAACGTCATTTTAAACATTTTATTGGTAATACAATAGTAAGACGGTTAAATCTGATAACAACATAGCCTGGTCTGTAAAGTGCATATAACCAGAATGACTTGACTTTTTAAACTAACATTTGACTGTTAAAAGTAACATTTAACATGCTTACAGTAAAGAGGCTTTAAAAGAAATCTCAACTAAAGAGATGGTCAGAACCTAAAAGTGCATGAACACCACATGACCAATTCTACATAAATGCAGTATGTGAAGCATGCAATTTTATATTGATGCTTTAAAAAATAAAATATATATCCTTGACATTGTCTTGTATAGCCTCTATCGATGCATCTTCCACAACAGTAACCTAATGTAAAAGATCATTAACACCTCAGGTCAACATTGGCTATTCAACCAGGGTCTGTTACCTTAAAAGTTATATCATAAAATCAAAATCATATACGTAGTGTAGAATTAAGGCAAGTGTTAATGCTTATGACAACCTGCAAAGCTATATGCCAGACTTGCTTTTAGTAAAATAGAACGCACAATTATCAGACAGCATTGTATAGTGCATGTGCAATATCAAACAGTAAATGTATCCAAATTAAAAGCCATCAGTTTTGCTGCTCACAACAATTCTTGCAAAGCTGGATTTAGATGACTTAATCAAACTTTCTTTCAGTAACAAAGTAATATTTGCAATTTTAGTTAATAAGTAAACTTTAAAGACAATTTGTATCAGACATTGTCTGTTCAGAAGGAATAAAAATACCAACATGACATCACAAGATACCATTAAATAGGTTGATTAACAAGGTGTGGTATCAAGACAATATGACATCCAAGAAAACATACACTTCAGACCTGCTTTCACTAACTAGGAAGTGGTATTTTAACAATAATCAGCAATTCAATACAGCTAAGACATATAATGCAACATTTTGCAAACATGGCTAATGAAAAACCCATGGGTAAAATTGTATAGACTGGGAAATTAACAATAGTGTTGAAAAACTGCCAACCTTACTTTTAGATTATGTATGGTTGTAATTAGTTCAGACTTAAAAAAATTGGTCTAGATGAACTAGTCTGACTAGAAAAATGCGCTTGCTGGTCCAACATGACATTCCAGCCAATAGTCAGTTGTGGCTTGGGAACACTTTTGGCTGAAATGAAATGGTTGTTTACACACAACTTTCACATGGGTCATTATTTTGCAACTTACAAAAAATCATACAGCTGATATAGCTGACTGCATAAAGCAGTGATGAAGCATGCCACAGTTGTTGCTGCTGTTGGAATGGAATCCTTAACATCAATTAAACAAACAAAACCTGTTTCTGTCCAGCAAGAAGTTTTGTGTTGTACAGCTGGATAACTTGATCTGTTGGAGATGAATCTGGCTTTGGTAATGGTCAGTATGACAGTTTGTTGTGGTATGTGAATGCACCACCAAAACACATGAAACTAATGATAATATAGTTTTTGTAGCAAAAGCAGGGTTTCCTTCTGCACAGCTGGAATAACTTGTCTCTGACTATTAAGGGTCATGCTGAAGTGATTATTATACAGTATGTCCTAAGTACCTATGCCTCACACTTCCTTGCATTTATATCCTTGAAATCCTGCATTAGTTCAAATGTGAAAAGTCTTAACAGTGGCTTGTGGTCGGATAGGTTTTGTCAATCCAAACAATGTCCATTACCCAGACATTGCTTTCAAGAACTGCATTATATTCTGAGCGAAAGTCTGGGAAGTTCTCATAGCTGTCAGCTATATGCAGAATCTTCCCACATGTGTGCCCAACTGGTCTTCTTGTGAACTCTGTCATTTCTTCAAATTCCACATAGATGCTGTCTGTAACTATGAGATCAGATCCAGTGCCGAACCGCAGGAATTTCTGAAGTTTACTTTCATCTAGCTCTCTGATGAATCTTGTCAGATGATTTATGACTTCCTTCTGTTTTGTAGTCAAATTTGAGCAGCTTGCAGACCTTTTTTGTTGTTGGTTGCAGGTCAGAGAACAACTTGGTCAGTGCTTCTGGACTGAGAGAGAGATGATGATGATGGATGATCTCCCTCCAGCAGTCAATAACAAACATGGGTTTTTGGACAAGTTCTTTGTGCAATATTTCATCAACTATTGTAGGAAGAGTCTCCACTGTGATTCTCCTTCTACAGTCATAGCTGTCTAGAACTTCCACAAGATCATCAGAGTCAACTGCGGACAAATTACTCATCGCTTGCATCAAAACCTCACGTTCTTGGCTGCTCACAAACTGCAGAAAATGTGCTTTAAGATCACTATACACATTGTTGAAAAGCACCTGTTCAAGAAAGGGGAGTGCAAGTTTGTTTGGCAAATAATGACAATCTTGGTAACCTTTCACAAGGATTCTGCCAATTGCCTTCCATGTTTCAGCAGGGAAGTCGTGACGAATGAAGGGCACTTTAACTGTTGTACCAAGTGTACATCGATCATAGAATTCCTGCCAGAAGCAGCTGAGAACATCTCTTAATACCCCAGATCCACTGCCTGCTTCTTCTTTGTTGTCTGGAAGAATGCCTCTCACATTCAGTGCTTTGTTCAAAATCTCTTCATCCGAGAAAGCTGTAATCATGTCATTTAAAATGTTAGCATGATGTATGGTGATCATTATCACATCCTCTGGATGAGCTGGACTGGTGGGCATAGGAAAACCCTCATAGATCAATGTGTCCTCTGTGTCTTCTTCAGAGCCGTAAATGGGACCAAAGGTAATTTCAGAGTCCACAGACACATTTAAGGAAGACTGGACTCCATCAAAACCAAGCATGACCTCTCCCACTTGTAGTTCTGCTGTATTGATTTCATTGCCACTGTGTGCAGAGACAAGAATGACTTCAGATGTCTCGCTGGCATCATCTTCAAGATCTTTTGGCTTTGTTGCAATGTAAAAGCGCAACATTGTAAGCCTTGCAGTCTCATACATAGTGCCAATGGACAGGCATGTGTCAACAGTAAGGTGGTTCTGTTTGAAGTCCCAAAATCTGATTCTGGTCCTTTAGGAGATATTCCATGGTGGAAAAAAAAGTTTCCTTCTTGAAGGATGTCTTTTAATCCAGCATTAACTGCCAATTGAATTTTTCTGGTGCCACCTCCCTGCTTTGCCCTCACCTGTTTGACTATGTGACCGTCACTGTGAATCCATCCTATCTCTACATTTCGTGTTGTTTTTAGCTTCTTTGTCTGTGTTGTTCTTGTGTTAGCATGTGATATGTTTTCTTTGGTGCCTTCCTTTCTGACTTTCACTTTCTCACGAAGTTTTTCTGAAAGCCCTTGTTTTCGCTTTGAAATGGGCTTTTTACTTTTGCAGTAATTGAAGAGAGCGATTCGGTCTCCATAGGAGGGGATGTAATTTGCCAGCGTTGCATCATCCATGAGCACGATGACGTTGCTGTCAATATGCAAAGATGAACAAAGAAAAAAATACAATTATCTCCAAAGTGCACATTGCATAAATAATAAGGTTAAGCCTCATAAATCAACCCTTTTCAAAGTAGGCTCTGTGTCAATCCAACTGAAACCTTTTGACAACTAGACAAGACTTACCAGATCTCTCAATCCTTTTAAATACAATGGTTCAAAAGCAAATTGACAGGTTAATTTATTCTAAGGAGTAAAATACCTGTGCATATATTTATATAAACTTGAAATCATACATTGTCTGCCAGTAACTTAGTACACTCCTTGTCATACTCCTTTATTTGCTTAATTTAGCTTCTGTTTGTCCACAGCCCAGTTTAATTGGTGGAGGAATTAACTTGTGATAATCCCAGATGTGTGGCATACTCGTTTCTAAAGTGTTTATACCTAACGTTACAAACGAGAAATAGTTTAGGTGTTTGTTGACTTTGCAACTCGATCGCAGTTCGGTGACCGCTTTGTTAGCTTTGGCCATTGTTTTACACAGTGTATGGATGAAGCATCATAACATCGAAAACCCTGCTCGCTGGGTACGAGTCGGCGTAGAGGCCCGTCGCCGAAATCTCGGCCTTATCCCCAGGAACAAATCGGCACTAAAACGAGTCTCATCAGCGGACACTGGTCGTCAGAAACATGCAATTAGCTTAAAAACATTCTAATGTTGCTAGCTAACTCATGTGTGCATTTCATATCCGAAGCATGTCCGTAGTCTTTACAAACACCAGGCACCAAACCAACGTATAATTCTCTTTTACTCACCTTTTATTCTTCCAGTAATGTAATTGCTTCATCTGAGACCCCTCGACTACGGAAAAACTCACTTAAAGCCGACATGTTAAGTGTGTGGTTCTCCGGCTACATCATGCAAAGTTACTCCCTCTCATTGGTCCCTTACAGGTACCCATACTTCTGACTTTAAAGTCAGAATTCTGAGTTTAAAGTCAGAATTCTGAGAATAAAGTCAGAATTCTGAGAATAAAGTCAGAACTCAAATAATTTTTTCACCAGTGGCCCTAATCCTCTTCCGTACATTTCAAAGGCAAAACGGTAGTAGCCATGTAAGTTCCTTGCCAGTTGCTAGATTTACATTTGAGTAATTTAAGTAGTAGACTCCAATAAACTTTGTGCATTGATTTAGCTAGGTGGAAAAATCATCTAAAAGGTTCGTTATCCCATTAAACTGAGGTAGGCTACGAGAAGCCGACTGTGCTTCGCCATGTTTTTTTTTTGGTTAAAAGGTGAAAACGTGTTGCGTTCAAGATGCATTCAATTCATTGATCAGAAAAAGCTATGGCCTGCCAATCAGAGTCCTCATGGATGTCTCCGCTTGCAAACGCTGTAAAACGTACTACGGCAGACTGTGATTTACAAGTAAAAATAATTTTGTCACAGTTCTAGCGAAATTAGTGACAAAACCCTTGAGCGTCCGTTTTTTACATTGGCAAGTGTTAATAATGAGTTGCATGATTCCAAATATCAGGTTAGTTACAATTATGCACATTTATATACAACTACAAAAGTAACTATAAGTTTGCAAATATTTTTTTACAAGTTTGCAAAACGTTTTTACAATTATAAAAGTAATTCCAAGTTTGCAACCATTTTTACAACTAAAAAAGGTATGTCGCTGTTTTACCTTCATAGCTATTGTTTTTTTGAGTAGGACATTTTGTTAGGTAAAGTGGGACACTATATTATGATTAAAATGAACTATTAGACACATGAGAAAAACGTTTTAACCACATGTATTAAGGAATTCAGGTGTATTCAGATTGGATGATTTTGAAATTAAAACATTGTGCAAAAAGATCCTTGTCTATAAAAATAATTGCGATGTGGCTCAAATTATTTCGATCAGGCAATGTAATTGTGACCCCCAGGTGGCCAGAGAGTACCCAAGCAGACGCAAATCAATCTTAATGGGCGATACCCCCAGATAAAGGATGACGCTACCAGTGAATTAACTTAACAATGAAATTGGAATTGGGATGTTTTAAGAAAACTCACTTTAACTCACTTTTAATAAATTGGGACGAGTGAGACATACAGGTGGTCATTTGAATTGTAAATCTTTATTGTCTTAAAATAGCAAAAGGTAGGGGAAGATGTGATGTAAGAGCACTTGAAGATAGATTGTGTACTGTAGACTGACACGATCGTGTCGTTCGCTTGCCAGACTCCAACATTTATACTAATAATCTGGAATCGCAATTTGAACATGTGCAATTTCAAAAGTGCATAAAGCTGCGATTTTGGCTTTATTTTTATGCTCATTTAAAATGATAATTTTTACTGGTGCGATATCATATTCCTATTTGTAAACAATTTATTAGGAGTTGATTTTAGAATCCGTTTGCCTATTTAAAAATAATAATTCACATTATTAGTATAAAGGTTGGAGTCTGGCAAGCGAACCGCACGATTCGCTTGCCACGATTAGGGCTTGCTGTTGAGAAGAGGAGTTGATGCAACAAATAAGCGACTGACACATTGTCTATTAAATACAGTATTAGAGTAAACTCTGACAGCCTATTTGCCAACTGTCATGAGATGTTTTTGTACCATGCCTTACTTCAAACTATGATCGTAACAAATAATTCTGCTTTGTATTTTATATTTCTTAAGATAATTCAAATGCTTAAACAAATACTCTATTTCTGTGTAGGCTATTGGTGTATTTCTTTATTATAACATATCAGTGATGAAGTTGCAACTAGAAACATTTCACTTTTAAAATGTCATAACCTGTTATGTTAGGAGAACATTCTGAACATTGTGTGTACTGTCATTTAGAAAACGATTTTCGAGAACAAATAGCATGTTCAGCGTTCGAGCTCCTCCTTGTGTCTGGAATTAAATGAGCGACATCTGTACATTTAGCTCAGTGTTTGTAACTAATTTCGTCAATGTTAGATGCTAATTTCATTGTGCATTTTTTCCAGCAATTACAGAGGTATCAAGTGTTCAAATCAGGATATGTACGTTTACTTACGTAGCAAAACATATTTGCCTTCATTACACGTTTAGAATTGTCATTTGTACTGCATTTGCCTTCATTGCACATGTGTATATAATAGTTGTAAAGTTCCTGCCCTCTTCTATTTGCACTGCTGGTTAGACGCTAACTGCATATCTTAGTACTGTACTTGTTCAATGACAAAGTTGAATCTAAAAAAAATCAACACTCATAATACGCCTCACACAAAAACGAATGATGTTAGCAACAACTTACCATATCCCGGGATAGCTGACGACTGGTCAAAATCATTGGGCAAAAAATCTGCAGAAGTTAGTAACACGAAAGTAGCTAACGTTTGTTGGCGCTGCTATGTTCGTTTATGCGAATGAACCAAAGATAATGGTAACATTAGTTAGCTTAATTGAACGGACGGTCACCCCCAGTCATTTCCATTTGCTTGTCTTCTGGACAGATTCGTGAATTGGCTCCTTTTTTTAATGTCTTTGGTTGGGTAGACCTTACGGAAATGGCCGCGCACTCAGACCGTATTTATCTAAAATCTTTATCTAAAAAGCTCAAAATCATCACTATAACCTTAAAAAAAACGATTTACACCGATGACATTTCTTTTATTAAGTATGCAAGAATCGGAATTCATTATTGGTCATTGGTCATAGGCACATGTGAATAATAACATCATTATCAGATAGTAAGCTTGTTTTATTGATATAAGTGACGGGTGCCAGTACTTTTCGCGCCGGTACTCATTCCGAAAAATCACATCACCGTTGACAGTCGCTCTTTAGTTATTCTATAATCTCATTTACCTAGCAACTACATTTTTCTTTAGAAACTATAATGTCTTTCAAACGGACACGGCTCACAAATGAAGAAATCCTTGAGTTGTTTTTTAATTCTGATGATGAGTCAGAATATCAGAGTGAGGCATCAGACTCTGACAGTGACAAAGAGCTACCCGCCAATCTTGTGGCTATGGAGAACCCTGAACCTGAGGTAACCACCCAAATCCTCACTGAAAATGCTGATGAGGATGGAGGCAGGCCATGTCTGGGTGATGTGGGCGAGGTCAGCAGCAGCCACTGGAAGGCCACCAGTCATTTTACACCCCTCCGTCCCTGCCATTGCCTTCGATGAGGGCCAGTCTGGAGTGCAAACCCCTTTGCCATCTCCCACTGAGGCTGAATGCTTCAAGCACTTTATGACAGAGCAGCTGGTTGCAGACATAGTGGAGGAGACCAACCGCTATGCACTGGAGCTGCAGGAGAAGACAGAGCCAGGAGTAAGGGGAAAGCTTACCAAGTGGGTGTCAACAACTACTGGTGAAATGTATACCTTCTTGGTGGCTGTCCTCCTCATGGGAATAGTGAGGAAAAACTCCTTGGGGGAATATTGGAGTTCAGATCCCATGTTTGCTACACCCTTCTTTGCAACCCTCTTTTCCCAAGACCACCTCTTAGTCCTCCTACGATGCCTGCACTTTGCAAATAACGCCACAGCAAACCTCCAAGACCCCTTGCACACAATAAGGAGAGTTCTATCAGGACTGACAAAAGCATTTGGTCAGGTCTTTGTCCCCTACAAAGATCTGTGCATCGATGAATCTCTAATGCTGTGGAAGGGTAGGTTGACATTTCGACAATATATTTGCTCCAAAAGTCACAGGTTTGGGGTCAAGTTCTTTGTTCTGTGTGATGTCAAGACAGGATTTGTTCAGGACATAATATACACAGGGTCCACTACTGACATCCAGCATTATGAGGAGCTTGGTGTATCCGGATCAGTCGTAATGACCATGCTGGCTCCTCACCTTGGCAAGGGCCACACACTTTATGTGGACAACTGGTACAGCAGTCCAACTCTGTTTCAGCATCTCTTGTCTAAGAGCACTGGGGCCTGTGGCACAGTCCGGAGTAACAGGAAGGGGATGCCCAGATTCAGCAGCAGGAAGATGCAGAAAGGGGAGGTTGAATTCTTGGACAATGGGAAACAGCTAGCTATGAAGTGGCACGACAAGAGGGATGTTCATGTCCTCTCCACTGTCCATACTGCCACCATGTCAGCAACAGGAAGGGTGGACCACCTGACAGGAGAGAGGAAGGTGACACCTGACTGTGTGCAGGAATACAATAAAAAGATGGGAGCTGTTGATAGGGCTGGCCATGGTCAACAGCTTTGTGGAGTGTGCCCGCAAAACCACTAAGTGGTACAAGAAGATATTCTTCCATCTTGTAGACACTGCACTCCTCAACAGCCATATTGTACACCGCCATCTTTTTATTGTATTCCTGACTGTGTGCAGGAATACAATAAAAAGATGGGAGCTGTTGATAGGGTTGTTGATAGGGCTGGCCATGGTCAACAGCTTTGTGGAGTGTGTCTGCAAAACCACTAAGTGGTACAAGAAGATATTCTTCCATCTTGTAGACACTGCACTCCTCAACAGCCATATTGTACACCTCCATCTGACAGGTAAGATAATAACTGACCAAGCTGTTTCTTTGTAATTGGATATACAGATGTCAATATAATTGCATAATGTAACTCTTTCACTCATTATCTTCAACACTCTCACACTTATAGGTGAGGTTATCACATACCAAAAATATCGGGAGAACCTCATGAGGGAGCTGATGGAGGAGCATCACATCCCTCGCCGTCCACCAGCAGAAGGCCGGCCTTCTGGTGACAACCACCTGCGCCTCACTGCACGACATTTCCCAGCTGAAATGCCTCAGACAGATGCCCAAAGCAGCCGAACCAGGAGGCACTGCTAAGTATGTCTGTCTGGGACCAGGAGCAGGAAGCTGAGGAAGTTAACAAAGTACATGTGTGTACCTTGTGATACACCCCTATGTATTACACCACACTTTAGGGAGTACCACACTCTCAAACACTATTGAGCAATTGTATTCCTTGTTGTTCTGTTTTGTGTGGTCTTTTGTTGCTGCCATGCATGTTTTTTCTTCTAGTAAGTGTCTTACTACCCAAATAAATAACTATAGTAAAATGTATTTACTTAGTCTTTCAAGGGGCATACGACTTTCACAGCACTGTATTTCTAACTTTGTGCGTTATTTATATTCCCGTTAGAGAAATTGTAAATAAAACATTTTTTTTCAGTGGAATACCCATGTGCAGTGTTGTCAATACAGTTAATGCCTTTTCTTACTATTTTTAATTCCAAGAAAACTATGTAAAGCCAGTCATGTATAAAACAGTTTTCACTAGGCCACTGTATTCATAGGCCCCCTCTTGATCACAATCGAATTGGCTATACATACTGTAATGAACACCGAGACCCGGGGTGTGTGGTTCCAATTGCAGAAACGCAACTGTCGATTTATTTTTGTACAGGGGAGTAGGCAGGAGCAAAAACAGTAGAGACGGGCAGGTAGGTTCAGTAACCAGGAGATCAATCCACGAAGGCAAAGGCACAGGCAGGAATCGTCAGAGAGGAGAAATCAGAAGCAGGCAGGCAGGTCAGGATACCGGGTGATCAGTCCGCGAAGGCAACAGTACAGGCAGGGGTAGACGGTAGGAGAATCCAGGGGCAGGCAGGCAGGTCGGAATACCGGGTGATCAGTCCGCGATGGCAACAGTACAGGCAGGGTTAGGCGGTAGGAGAATCCAAGGGGCTGGCAGGCAGACAGGTCAGGATGCAGGTTTCTAGATAACAGGATAGGACGGGAAGGGAACGCGCAACAGGCTGGTGGTAAACAGGCAACTGCACCGAGCTAGGCAACTGCACCGAGCTAAACAACTGCTTGGCAGGTCCACTACGAACAATACCTCACACTGGAGTGGAGGTAGAGCACAGGCTAAATAGAGAGGTAAACAGGGCACAGGTGTTTAGTATTCCGGTGATTGGGATCTGGATTGCTGGGTGCGTTCATGCGTATCGGGAGGTGAGAGCGTAACATTGGCAGGTGAGGAGCTGGATCCGGAACGACACGAGAACCTCACACATACATCGATATGAAGACCATAACACAAACCAACATATTACTGTATACAGTTTATGCAATTATAGATAACTCACCATTGTGTCGGAAAAAGATCCGTAGTCACGGATGCGTAGCCATGTCCGGAAGGCATTCAGCAAATTCTCGGGTCCCAAATAATCTTAACGAATACGTAAAAGTTGACAGACCGTAAGGTTAACCTTAGCTATACCCAACCTAGCTAACATCAATGCATCGGCTAAGTACTTTACCTCTAATCTACCAACACCAACTGGAAAGTTTTTTTAGAAAAACGTATTTTCACTGCATATTGCACTGGGGTAGGCTAAATGATATCCGCTACTGTGTTAAACGGCCTAAACACTGTTTAACAGCATATTACAATTTACACGAGTGCCATGCTTTGCGAATAATGTGCTTTTAGCCACTACAGTAGTACATTAGTTGATGCATTGAAAGAAATATAATGGCTAGCTCAAGTAAATTCTACACTACAGACTTGTCTCAGTGTATTATTTAGTTAGTGTTTTTATAATGATTTACCTACATTATTGCTGGTAGTCATATACAAATATCATTTTAAATTGACTGGTCAAAATAAAAAATAACGAAATATATAGCAAGCAGCGTGGTTCTGGTAAACTGCAGCTAATGGAGCTGCAGGTCAATCCTGTGACGTCATAATCACATTCTAGAACTCAGAGCAAATATTGAAATCACGCGCAAAAAAACTAACGCTGGGGGGCCTGGAAGAGATATTTGGAACTTACGCAACTTAACCAAAACATACAGCGAAAGCAATCCAGGAGTTTTTTAAAGTAAAGATGTGGTATAATCTGCAATGGCTGAGTCAATCACCTGATCTCCACCCGATCAAGCATGCATTTCACTTGCTGAAGACAAAACTTAAGGCAGAAAGACCCACAAACAAACAGCAACTGAAGACAGCTGCAGTAAAGGCCTTGCAAAGCATCACGAAGGAGGAAGCCCAGTGTTTGGTGATGTCCATGCATTCCAGACTTCAAGCAGTCATTGCCTGCAAAGGATTCTCGACAGTGTTAAAAATGAACATTTTATTAATGATTGTGTTAATTTGTCCAATAACATTTGAGCCCCTGAAATAAGGGGACTGTATGTAAAAATGGTTGCAATTCCTAAATGTTTCACATGATATTTTTGTTCAACCCCTTGACTTCAAGATGAAAGTCTGCACTTCAGTTGCATCTCGGTTGTTTCATTTCATATCCATTGTGGTGGCGTGCAGAGCCAAAATTATCAAAATTGTGTCAGTGCCCAAATATTTCCAGACCTAACTGTATATTCACAGATTCTATTTAACACCTCTGAGGCACTTGAACAAAAGTTCAACTCCAAATTGCTCACTCTGCTCCTTGAAACAGGTATGGTACGTTCCTTCATGTGATGTGGGAATGTCCTACAGTTCGATGTTTTTGGGAGAAAGTCAGATATTTCCTTTCAAGAATAGAAATATTGAATGCCTTGCATCTATTATGTTACTTGTTGATTGATAGCTCCTTGATTCTTTCAGTGGACCAGAGTGTGATGGTGCCAGTATAACGAGTGCGTAAAAGAGAGGCAAAATGGAAAAAGAAACAATACGAATGATTCAAATGTTTAAGTTATTTTCTTTTGGGAGTTCAAAATAAGCGCACAAACACGGTAGCTAACAGACAAAAAATCTGTGAGGTGCAGTGGGTGAACAACAGAATATAAACACAACTAAACAGTGATTGGAACCAGATGCGTCCACGGGATGCGCTGCTGCCATCACTCTCCTGCTGGTGGTTAGTAAACCGGCGAGGTGGAGCGCTGGAGAGGAAGGGGAGCTGCTGTGCCACACGGAGCAGACGTTACACAGAGAAGACTTTTGTTAGCAGTCTATGTATGGGGTGGAATATGTGTATGTGTATATATGTACAGTGCCCTCCACTCATATTGACACTCTTGGTAAAAATGAACAAAATGGACTGTGAAATTATTTATTTGCTGTTTAACTTCTTGGTCTTTCATCCAAAATATTCACAAAAATGTAACTTTTAATTGAAGTAAAATTATTTAAAAAAATATGTGAAATAAATGAAATCGATATTTCTCTCCAAAACGTCTGTCACAACTGTTAGTACCCCAAAACATTTGTATGAGTAAAATTAACTGAACTATATTTCCATTCATATTTTAAGTTTTTAGTTCACCTGAGTCATTAGAAACACCTAAGTTCAGCTATGACTACCTGATTCACTGAGGTATAAATATGAGGTGACATACAGGCCAAATTCCCATTGTCTTTCATCACTACGGGAATGACCTGAAGATACAGTAATGATGTGCGAGAAAAGAACTGTTGAAAATGCCCATTTCCATTATCAGGGCTATTACTTCAATGTTTAAGGCAACTGGAGATGTTAACAATCGGCACAGAATAGGATGTGTCTCTGTTGACCCCACGCTCAGTGAGGAGGATGGTTTCAGTGGTCAAAGAATCTCCAAGGATCACAGCTGGACAACTGCAAATGTTAGTTGGGTCTTGGGGACAGAAAGTCTCCAAAATTATGATCAGAAGCCACCTACATAACCATACGATGTTTGGGACTGTTGCCATAAAAAAAGTATTTGCTCTCATCAACAAATTATCTCCTACAGTTTGCCAGATGTTACTGGAGCTCAGATGAGCTTTTTGGAAAAAACACCAAATGTGAGTTTGGTGTAAGCAGAAAGATAGCCATGCAGAAAACTACCTAATCATGAACAAACTGGATTTTGACCCGTTTTAGATTAATTCCAAATAGTCAATGAATTAATGTAACAAATGTATTTAATATATAAAGAGAGTATTACAATTACAGCACAGGCATCAAAGATAAAAGATCTCTGGAGATTTAAGATGTTGCAAGAGCCAAGATGCAGGCAGAAAGGAGGAAAATGCGAGATCTTTTCCAAACTCCACTCTGGTTTATATCCCCTAACTAATGGTGTGGGGTTTGGTTTACTGACCAAAGGATAACAAAACTAGTCCTGAAGAATAGACCCCTTGTCAATTAGGGACACATTCCCATCTGTTCTGGGGCCATCTCATATGACAGAGTGGTGTTATCGAGAAGCAAGCAAGCTAGGCAATCTTTTTATTTTATTTTATTTAACCTTTATTTAACCAGGTAGGCCGATTGAGAACAGATTCTCATTTGCAATGGCGACCTGGACAAAGTGCAGATGTGCAGGAAAATATACAATTACACAGAGTACACAGTGTACAAAATACAAAATGAGGAAGAGTTTGAATGAATTACAAATGCAGTACAGAGTCTACAGTGAGGGAAAAAATAATTTGATCCCCTGCTGATTTTGTACGTTTGCCCACTGACAAAGAAATGATCAGTCTATAATTTTAATGGTAGGTTTATGTGAACATTGAGAGACAGATTAACAACAAAAAAATCCAGAAAAATGTGTGTCAAAAATGTTATAAATTGATTTGCATTTTTATGAGTGAAATAAGTATTCAATCCCTCTGCAAAATATGACTTAGTACTTGGTGGCAAAACACTTGTTGGCAATCACAGAGGTCAGACGTTTCTTATAGTTGGCCACCAGGTTTGCACACATCTCAGGAGGGATTTTGTCCCACTCCTCTTTGCAGATTTTCTTCAAGTCATTAAGGTTTCAAGGCTGACATTTGGCAACTCGAACCTTCAGCTCCCTCCACAGATTTTCTATAGGATTAAGGTCTGGAGACTGGCTAGGCCACTCTAGGACCTTAATGTGCTTCTTCTTGAGCCACTCCTTTGTTGCCTTGGCCGTGTGTTTTGGGTCATTATCATGCTGGAATACCCATCCACGACCCATTTTCAATGCCCTGGCTGAGGGAAGGATGTTCTCACCCAAGATTTGACGGTACATGGCCCCGTCCATTGTCCCTTTGATGCAGTGAAGTTGTCCTGTCCCCTTGGCAGAAAAACACCCCCAAAGCTTAATGTTTCCACCTCCATGTTTGACGATGGGAATGGTGTTCTTGGTTCATAGGCAACATTCCTCGTCCTCCAAACACAGCGAGTTGAGTTGATGCCAAAGAGCTCGATTTTGGTCTCATCTGAACACAACACTTTCACCCAGTTCTCCTCTGAATAATTCAGATGTCCATTGGCAAAATTCAGATGGGCCTGTACATGTGCTTTCTTGAGCAGGGGGACCTTGCGGGCGCTGCAGGATTTCAGTCCTTCACGGTGTAGTGTGTTACCAATTGTTTTCTTGGTGACTATGGTCCCAGCTGCCTTGAGATCATTGACAAGATCCTCCCGTGTAGTT
Organism: Esox masquinongy; assembly: GCA_016801175.1. NCBI lineage: Eukaryota > Metazoa > Chordata > Actinopteri > Esociformes > Esocidae > Esox > Esox masquinongy. The sequence goes on from JACXGI010008323.1 coordinate 21,032, forward strand.
CTGGGCTGATTCCTCACCGTTCTCGTGATCATTGCAACTCCACGAGGTGAGATCTTGCATGGAGCCCCAGACTGAGGGAGATTAACAGTTCTTTTGTGTTTCTTCCATTTGTGAATAATCGCACCAACTGTTGTCACCTTCTCACCAAGCTGCTTGGCGATGGTCTTGTAGCCCATTCCAGCCTTGTGTAGGTCTATAGTCTTGTCCCTGACATCCTTGGACAGCTCTTTGGTCTTGGCCATGGTGGAAAGTTTGGAATCTGATTGATTGATTGCTTCTGTGGACAGGTGTCTTTTATACGGGTAACAAGCTGAGATTAGGAGCACTCCCTTTAAGAGTGTGCTCCTAATCTCAGTTTGTTACCTGTATAAAAGACACCTGGGAGCCAGAAATCTTTTTGATTGAGAGTTTGATCAAATACTTATTTCACTCATTAAAATGCAAATCAATTTATAACATTTTTTACATGTGTTTTTCTGTATTTTTTTGTTGTTATTCTGTCTCTCACTGTTCAAATAAACCTACCATTAAAATTATAGACTGATTGTTTCTTTGTCAGTGGGCAAATGTACAAAATCAGCAGGGGATCAAATAATTTTTTCCCTCACTGTATATACAGTTAGTCCAATAGTGATAAGGCAATACCAAGTGTACAAATGCGCTAGAAAGTCTAGCTAAAATTGTAAAGTGCAGTAGAGGGTGTTATACAGTTTGTGCAAGTGAGGAATATTTTGCGATGTAAGTCGGTTAGTGTGCAAATGTGGAGTGGCAAAGACAATAAATAGCATAACCCTAGGTCATACCTGTGCAAATGGTATAGTGCAAAGAAGCAATAATATGAGACAATTGTGCAGATAAGTGTGCAAATCTGCCATGGGGCATGACAGAGATAATAAGGGCAGCTATGTGCAGGATCAATGTGCGCACGATAGAGGAGTGTTAACATGTACAATGAACGGTCAGTAGCTCAGACAGACGTTTTTTAAAGGCAGTGAGTGGAATGAGGGTCTGCGGGTCTGGAGGGAGCGTGAGCTGTCTAACCAGACACCTAGATATTTGTAAGTGTCCATGTCTTCTAACACAGACCCATCAAGAATGGTGATGCTAGACAGACGGGTATATGTAGCTGCAGGGGCTGCGGAGCCATTGGCCGGAGAGGGGGGACAGGTGAAAAGCAAGACCTGCCTCTGAGAAATGCTTATTAAAGTTCTCTAATATCAAGGATTTGTCGGTGGTGACGGTGTTTCCATACCTTAGTGCAGTAGGCAACTGTGTGGAGGTGCTCTTATTCTCCAAGGATTTTACCGTGTCCCAGAATTTTTTGGAATTAGTGCTACAGGATGCAAATTCCTGTTTGAAATAGCTAGCCTTTGTTTCTCTGACCGTGTACCGGTTCCTGACTTCCCTGAAAAGTTGCAAATCTCAGGGATTGTTAGAAGCTAGTGCGAACCTTTTGAATAACAAGCAAACCTTTTGTCCCTGCATTTACACCTGACAGTAACAAATGTTAACCATTAACATTCCAATGATTGCCTACTAGGACAGTATTTAGGTATACATGTCTTTACTAAATAATGAAGAAGAGGGTGATTGGGTGCAATCTGCCGTCTCTACATGATCTACACACCTCCAGGACGCGGAGGCAAGTAGCAATTATTGGGGCTGATCCCTCTCACCCTGGAAATTGGCTATTTCATGCTCTTTCCTCTGGCAGAAGGTTTAGGTCTATCAGGACCAAAACCTCTCGCCAGAAGAACAGTGTCTTTCCTACAGAAGAAGGTCTCATGAACATGGTCCCTGGAACCAAACTGACTATAGCCCAATCCCCACATACACACACAACCATCAACTGGAAAAATCTTGCACCTTACATATTTTCTTTAGTAATTTATTAATGCTCAGTCTACTCTTTATATGCTCAGTCCACAGTTCTTATTTGTTTTTATATTCCTTGTTTGTTGTGAATCTTACATGGCAACAAAACTCTATTTGATTCCGATTCTGATATCGCAATATTTAGTGATAAAATGGCTCGAAGAATCAAAAAACAACAACCAACATGGCATCTCAGAATCACAGAAGGACTGCAACTCATGAGCTTTTAAGTTCTTTTCACAAAAAGTGTCTTTGCAGTCTCTGTTCACTGCTAGATTGTCTTGAAAAATGCAATGGAATTTTTGAGTAAAAGGGTGATGTTCCTTTAGGGAAAAAAGTGAAATGTCCTTGTTTTCGAAAGAAAAGCACATTTCTTGTCCATTAAAAAAAACATCAGATTGATCAGAAATACATTTCACTAAGTGTGATTGACGCGCGGACGCGTCAATGAAAAACATTTTTATTCACTGCTCCGGAACTGTAGAAGTTAGATGCTTCATTCTTTTTCCAGGAGGACATTCTGGAGGACATTCTGCTGCAAATAACAACATCTTGTTTGTGTACTTTCGTCAACCAGAAGCCCCACAATCGTGATCACAAAAACCTCTAGTTGGCGCGCCAACGCGTCCAGGTCACACATTTTTATTCATTGCTCAGGAACCTTAGAAGTTAGAGGCTTCATTTCTTTTCCACGTGAAAGAGGACATTCTGCTGCAAATAACAATGTCTTGTCTGTGTACTTTCGTAAACCAGAAGCCCCCCGCAATTGTGATCACAAAACCTATAGTCCTTCAGGATTTCAGCAGCAGTCCTAACTAATTATACTTGATCTTAATCTGTTGTTTAGAAGTCTACAATGCATAAACCAATCACAGACTGTGGTAAAACAACCAATGTGAAGTCTATCCATGTCACCCCCATCCCCAAAAGAGAGAGAAAGAGCGAGCGAGCGCGCCAGGGGGAGAGGCGCGTGTGTCGCACTTACCATGCTCCCAATAAAGTCATTATGCACTTGGATTGCATTGAAGACGCATTCAGTAGCTACAAGCAATTGTTTTGAATAAAATGGCAAAATGGATATTCACGGCGAAAGAAGTGGCATAAATGATTATGGAGAGCGAGGATAGTGAAGATGGGTCTGAACTTTCAGGCGGTGAAAAGTATCAGAACGGAATCGACCTATTTGTAAAATAGGGTAAGTGTAGCCTAAATGCAATTCTATGATGACGTTTATTATTATTTTGCATTGTTGTAGTGGAATTACTAGGCCTTTATGATAACTTGATATAACGGTATGGTAGCCAGTGGTCAAATGTGCACCTATGCTATTTGAGAGAATTTGTTTTATAAGTTTAAGAAGTATAATGGTGAACATTACTCAACAGAATCGCATTGTCCTTTATGGGGAGATGGCACATTCGGTTTTCTATCACTCTTTCAATGCGCAAATAAGAATGATACATTTTATTTTGTTTCAGAGTAATTTGCTTTTCAACATTTATAAAAACTGCAGCAGCCTATGTGGTATTTACATTTTTTTCCTCTAAATTATGTAGATTGAAGTTGATAGTGGAAGCTTACTGTAGCGTACTGTTATTGCACTTTCAGCTGCCTATGGTCGTCTTTGAGTGCGCAGATAGGGAGAAGCTATATTGTTTACATTGCTATTCATTGTTTATTCCCTTTATGAAGCAAATTGCAAAAGAAAACGTGGGTTGTGTACACAAACATGGGTTGTGTTGTTAGGATTTGGGCATTTTACCATTGATTTTGTATAACTGCAGACACGGTGAAAAGCAAACAAAAGAGGGAGGGGTCCTGTGCGACAGTGAGTACCAGTCCCAGTAACCATTGCTGAATACAACAAATACAGCTCTGGAAAAAATTAAGAGTGCACTGCACATTTTTCTTTCCTTTCCAAAAAAGTTGAAAAGGAAAGTTTTGAGTGAGGAACAGAAGCGTTCAATTTGCCGTAGTCTCTTAATTTTAACCCTTCTGTTCCTCACTCAAAACCTTCCTTTTCGACTTTATTGGAAAGAAAAGAAAAAGGTGCAGTGGTCTCTTAATTTTTTCTTGTTGCTGTATATGAGTGTTGTGGACCTATGCGACCAGCTGATCCAATACTGCACTATGCACCACAAGACCAGGAGATGTACACAGGACCCTGTTCTTTTACTTTAGAGACATTGCCATGACAAATGTGTATATAATATACAAGGACCTCCAGAAGAATCAAAACATGCCAACCAACAGCCTCATTGCCCACAAGGCCTTTGTGGAGCAGCTTGTGACTGAGTTGTGTAGGGGGTCACCTGTGGATATAACCATCCAAAGGAAGACTGGACACATCCCTGTTCTAATCTCCACCTCTTCTAGATATGGCACATGTAGGGAATTCCAAAAATCCTGAGTTCAAAAAATAAGGGACTGCCATCTAGTGGTGGCTTTTGGAAATACAATAATGACAGAATAAGTTCAGAGACCCCAAATGGGCATTTTCAATGATTTTCAGAGTTTTTGAGAAAAAAACGGATGTGGACGAGAGTAAAAAATGCCTTCTTCATTTTATTATTTTATAATTTCAAAACCATTCAACAATTCTGAACCCCTGGGGGTATCCAAATGTAATGTAATACAGGCATCCTATTATATTATACTTATCCTTTTCAATATAAAACCAAAATATGTGCACTTGCGTTTTTACATTTTTTCTGACTATTTCACATTATTACTCATGTAAATGTCTCAAAAATATGTTTTCGATACATCCGTCATGTAGCTGAGGGTCTGCAGAATCCCAGAATATAAAGCACTTCCTTCTACTATAAAGGATGGCCATTTGAGAAGCCAAAATGTCAAGGTATTGACAGGCGGATTTGAAAATCCTAGTTCTTTGAGGGTTAATGTTGTAAATGACTATTTTCGCTGAAAATGTCAGCTTTTTAATGGAATATGTACATAGGTGTACAGAGGCCCATTATCAGCAGCCATTAGTCCTGTGTTCCAATGGCATGTTGTGTTTGATCATCCAAGCTTATCATTTTAAAAGGCTAATTAGAATGATTAGAAAACATTTTTGCAATTATGTTAGCATAGCTGAAAAATGTTCTGCTGATAAAAGAAGCAAATAAAGTGACCTTCTTTAGGCTAGTTGAGATGCCTCATAAGTCATCAACTAGCAGCTTCATTAAATATTGCCTGCAAAACACCAGTCTCAACGTCAACAGTGAAGAGGCGACTCCAAGATGCTAGGGCATAGTTGCAAAGAAGAAGCCATATCTCAGACTAGTCAGTTAAAAGAAAAGATTAAGATGGGCAAAAGGACACAGACAATGGACAGAGGAAGATTGGAAAAAAGTGTTATGGACAGACAAATCAAAGTTTGAGATGCTTGGATTACAAAAAAATAACATTTGTGAGACGCAGACCAAATGAAAAAATGCTGGAAGAGTGCTTGACACTATCTGTCAAGCATGGTGGAAGTAATGTGATGGTGTGGGGGTGCTTTGATGCTGGTGAAGTGGGAGATTTGAACAGGGTATAGGGGACGGCACTTGATTGGAGCCTATTTCTTCCTACAACAGGACAATGACCCAAATCACAGCCCCAAACTAGAAACTGCAAGAACTATTTAGGGAAAAAGAAGTCAGCTGGTATTCTATCTATAATGGAGTGGCCAGCACAGTCATCGAATCTCAACCCTGTTGAGCTGTTGTGGGAGCAGCTTGCCCTTCAAGCCAATTCAACTTGTGGGAGGTGCTTCAGAAAGTATGGGGTGAAACTAATTTCATGTATGTTTTCATAGAAAACAAGGACATTTCTAAGTGAACCCAAACTTTTGAATGGTAATGTACATTCATACAAAAATACACTTTAATTGAATAACTGACTAACATCAACTCAGTCAGTGAGGAATAACATATTTATGAAAGGAATTAACAAAATGGCAATAAGTCAAAGACGTCTTCAAATTAAAACAATCTTACCAGGTTACTGATAGGTTACATCATCTGAATAAAAGACATTAAATGATGACACTTGCTTTCCAAACAAAAATAAATAATTAGCATGTCCCCAGAATGATTGGAGGTTGTGTCATGGTCCCTTGGATATCCTGAGGATGTCCCTTGTTTGTTGGTAGAGACAATAAAGTGCCGTTCTTCACTGATAATGTCCCAATAAAAGTTCTTGGTCAGAGAGTCACACCAGAATCTGTCACAACAAAAGCTACCTAATAATTCTGGTCGTGGATGGACATAAGAAGAAAGAAGTATGAATAATCCAACTAAAGATACATTATTCAAAATTAGCTTCAAAAATACATTATTAAACAATTTAAATTGCATTGTTAAACAATTGCAGTAGGCCAGTGAATTCATGTGTTTGCAATTGCAAACATATGTTAATGAAACCATTGTATTAATGTATTTCTTATTTTAGAGAATTCATTTATTTCATTTTAACTATGGAAATGCACTTGTCATTATTGCACAATGTTATTTGTTGAAGTGAAAACATTATGCTCTTTAACATGAATGTAATAATTGGACTAATACCATTAATGAAACTTACTTTTCTTTTAATTTCAGGTGGGCAACTTTTTGGAAATAAATTGCAAACACCTTTTAGTTATGGATACAAATTCTACATACATGTTGACCTTGGAATCACTGTCCATAGCTCCATCAGGTGTTTATCCAGCCTTCATTTTTGGAACTCTTACATACTGCTTCATTGTATTTTGCAACATGACAGTTTTAGCTACCATAGCCCTGGACAGGAAGTTGCATAAACCAATGTTTATCCTGCTCTGTAACATGCCTATAAATGACTTAATAGGTGCTACAGCCTTCTTCCCTCAGCTGGTTGTGAGCATCCTGACTCAGAACATGTCTGTCTCTTACCCTGCATGCTACCTCCAAGCTCTGCTCATCCACCTGTATGGAACCGGTTCCTTAACTATCCTGACCGCGATGGCTTATGACAGGTATATCGCTATTTGCTGTCCGCTGAAGTATAACTCCATCATGTGTCAGAATAACTTGATGAAAATGATTGTTTTGATGTGGCTATTGGTCATTACTTTGGTTGTGGTTTTGCTATCACTGGTCACTCGCTTTAAAATCTGCAGAACAACAATAGTGGATGTGTTTTGTAACAATCCGTCATTGGTGAAGCTAATTTGTGATGACACACGGATTAACAACTACTATGGGTTGTTTGTCATTGCATTTGTTCAAGGAATGTCACTGATTGTGGTTATATTCAAATATATCCAGATTCTACTCACCTGTATCATGAATAAGTCATCTGACACTAAGAGCAAGGCTATTCAGACATGTGGTACACATCTTGTAGTCTTCCTATTCTTAGAGTTCAATTCCTGCTTTGGCCTGTTAGCTCATCGATTTGAGAATGTATCACCTTCATTGAGGAGGGCTTTTGGAGTATCAGTTATGGTGTTCCCTCCTATTTTGAATCCTCTTATTTATGGTCTAAAAACAAAAGAAATTCGCCAACATGTGATGCAATTCTACAGTCAAAAAGTATCTTCATTTCAATTAGAAAAAATACATAAGTAACAGGACTTGAATGAGTAATTTTGCCTGTCTTCTCTTAAGTTTATGTTAAGATTATAGGCTACAATAAACATATAAAGGTTGGGGTCAGTGGTTGGGTTTAGGGTAAGCGCAAAATCTAAGGTTTAAGGTCGAGGGTGGTGTGGAAAATTAATTTATTATTATATCTTTATTTATTTATTATTCTGCAAAACCCAGTGTAATAAATGGACTGTGTTAGACTAGGCCTGTATTAGCTTTAGACTGTTCATGGATGCCACCGATAGGAGAAGACCTAGGTCAGCATGCCCTGTTTTTAGAAATGATTATGACCACAACCGAAGGCACCAGGCCTCAACCTATCTTATCTATGAGTCAGCTACAGATGGGTACTTATACTCGGTCTTGTTTTGATGATTGTTCCCGTGGAGCCACAAAATTTAAACTGAAGTAATCAACTGTTATATGAACGACTTTCATAATAAATTGTGAACATTTTCCATCTTCCACAGAGGCATATTTTTGATGTGGAAAAAGTTCTAGTTATTGAAGTTTTACACCTCATGGGCAACTCTGACTGAAAAGGGAAAAAGCATGTATTTTAATCAATTTAACATGCATATTATTTAAAAATGCTGATTTGTTATTCTCCTAGACCGTTTAGTCAGATGTGTATTTCTTAATTTTTACTATATTCCACATTGTACAATAATTGTGAAGACATCAAAACTATGAAATAAAACAAATGGAATCATCTACCAATAAAAAAAGTGTTGAACAAATCAAAACATATTTACATTTCAGACTCTTCGAAGTAGCCACCATTTGTCTTAATGACATCTTTGCACTATCTTGGCATTTTCTCAACCAGCTTCATGAGTAGCCACCTAGACGACTTTTCCAACAATCTTGAAGGAGTTCAAAGTACCCCCACACCATCACTCCCCTCCTCCATGCTTCACAGTGGGAACCACACTTATGTGGATTTCATCTGTTCACCATGAAAAAAAATCAAAAATGGTTTGAAAAAAATCAAACATTTGGACTTAACAGAGTACAGGACAAATTTACACTGATCTAATGTCTATATGTCGTGTGTCATGGCCCGAGCAAGTCTGTTTGTATTGGTGTCCTTCAGTAGTGGTTTCTTTGCAGCAATTCGTCCATGAAAGGCTGATTCACGCAGTCTCCTCTGAACATTTGATTTCATGATGTGTCTGTTACTACGTGAAGCATTTATTTGGGCTGTAATATGAGATACATACAGTTAATTGCTCATTTCTGAGGGTGGTAGCTCTAAAAATTTTCTTGTCCTGTTCCTTGACCTGTCTGTAATATTGGGGCGGGGGTCATGGCCCCCCCCCCCCAATTCTACACCCCTGACTACTCTTGACAGAGCTTTCATTACAGTATACTACAGTATGACATTAGTGACTAGCCATTTTGATTAGCAAGCAATTTACTGTATGGGTTTAACATTTCACAGTATTGTTTTAACTGATGGCACCGTGTTAATTTCATCTATGTGTCATGTATTTTTCAAAGTCATTGTGTTTTGCCTTTGATAAATAAGAATATTTTTTCATGGTCACTTTCTCTTTTTCTCACACAACTCACAGACCTAGAGTACAGAGAAACTGAAGAGGCAAACCACTATAACTGGAGCTTTCTCCTCAGCTTCCAATTATAAGCTGGACGGCAAAGAGCAGTGTAAATAGGAGTCCATGGCTTGTTGGGTTGACAGGGCTGAATTACCACCAAGAATTATAGAGGATAAAGATTTTGGCAAAATCTTTATAGGAGATACATAGGAGATACACTTCTAAAGAAAACAAAAATAATCAACCTCACAGAAAAAAATATACCTTTCAGAAAAGAAGTGTAAAGCAAAACTGAGCACAGCAAGAAAAATCACAATTGGCACTGATATCTGGACTTAGAATGGAATGAACTTTTAGAATAAGTGGATGATTTTTATACCACCAAGAGAACATGCCAGTGCGTATTCCTCTGTCTTCTGTACAGATTTCCCATCCTCACACAGCCGAGTCTGCCAAGACCAGTGCATAGAGGAATTGGCAATTCCACATTATAAAATCCTTACTGTAATCACAGACAATGACAGCAACATGGTTGCTGACTTCAAACAAATAGACAAAGATGATTCCAGCTCTCAAGAAGAGGAACCCCAATGAGTCAGTCTCAGTGGACAATGTTCAGCTCATACATAACATGGATGGCTCTGAGAGAACCCAGTGCTTGGTCCACTGCACACTACAGTTTGTAGTTAATATGGTCTGTCATGGAATTGCCATCATAATTTGGTGTGCTTGTCTGGTTTGCCTTGGTGATTGTTTCACGTCCACTACGGGCTGAGTCAACAGTGCACGGCCTGGGACTGGATCCCTGGAGCTCAAGCCTCTCCCGGAGAGGGCTAGCCTTAAACGGATTGAGTTAGTGAGCGCTCGTCTGAAATGGATTGCGAAACTGATCAGTACAGGTGGAGATGAGAGCACAATGTGGTAGGGCTGGCCTATGCGTTAGGGCGCATGTATATAAGTTAGGGCACATTATTTGGGGTAAAAATAGATCTTGCGTTTTGCTTGCATTTTAGTTTCAGGGAACTCGGAGACTAGGTAAGTGCAGTTGTAACTCTTTGTTCATCCCTCGTGGTTACGGTGGACTGGCAGAGGTGATTAATGCTGTATGGACCTGTGAACTTTTGTGTCTTTGGGAGGTTTTTCGGTTAATGGCGCTTTCGTTCGGTGATGGATGCATGGCCTACCGGGCAGATTGGAGGAATATGGATGAGGTAACGTACAGGAGTTGTTGAAGGTACTATGGCAAGTTGTTTGGAAGGTGTAGGCTACGGTATGTGGAAAGTGGAGGCTGGTGAAGGCTTTGGGGAAGTTTGTGTGGGGTTTACCGATCTCTGTGTTCTAGCTCTCCCCGCTCAGGTTGTTGCGGACCTGGACTGTCCCTCTGACCGACCCCCACCCTCCCCCAGGGTTCCGCCAGGCAGATTGCTGGGAGACCTTGGAGTTTTGCATCGTCCCACCCCACCCAGCAACACTGCATCGGTGGAGAACAGTTCCCAACATATGTAGCCAACCCTGCTGGTGACCGAGATACCCCTCGACTCGTTTTACTCTATAGCCTAGACTTTGTTGTTGTGGACGTGGTGATGCAGTAGGCCGCCTGGAGGCCGTTTTGCTCCACTTTCGACTTGGGAGAGTCTACGCAGGTCATGAAAAGGAAAAAAGGGGGGGGGGATACAACAGATACGTAACTTCTGTTGGCCCAGCCAGTGGTTACAGCGGCTAAGACCAAAGAAGACTACAGATCCGGGGTTGAGGAAGAGACTATGCTAACCGCTACGTTTATGATAATGATAAGGAGACTACAGACCCGGGGTTGAGGAAAAGACTATGCTAACCGCTACGTTTATGATAATGATAAGGAGACTACAGACCCGGGGTTGATGAAGAGACTATGCTAACCGTTACGTTTATGATAATGGCTGCCACCACTGTGGTTCGACTGGACATTGGGTTTGGGAAGATACATGTGGAAATCAAGACAATGGCTGTTTTAGATATGGTGCTCACACAAGAATAGAGACAGTTCCGGTTACGATGATGGAATTACCGTGAACGACCCAACGGGAACACACAGGAACGCTAACCGCCTGAGGGAGGGGTGCTGACGGCCGGAAGAGACGAACCAGGGAGCATCAATTGGTGAGATCATTCCTTTAACTCAACCCTGTATTCTCTGACATATTTAGAGGATACAGGGCTAGTTTTCATATGATTTAGTAAAATAGGTGATTGGTTTCAGGATTGTCAGGATTGATGGATTTGTGGAAATAGATTGATGGTTTAGAGAAACTATGTTTTGTGGAGTGTAAGACTGATTTTTGATGTATACTGTTTTTTGGAAGGGTGTGTGAGTTACAGACACTGTAGTTAAGACAAAGGCATTGTTTTTCCGTGTCCTGATAGCACTTGTAACACTCCCATACGGTCAACCTATTGCAGGGCGATTCGTGCAGGATCTTAAACAGCTCTCTATTGTTGGAGTGAGTTTCCATGCAATAGTCTGTGCGAGTCTGTGTTAATTTTCTAATCTGGCAAAATGTAGTCTCATGGTTTTCTTACAAAATGTTAACATTTTGTGTTTTCTCTTTCCTTGTATAAAGGAACTATTACATGGTAATAGTTTTTAATGTTAAGAAAAACAAACTGAGAGTTCAAACTGAATCAAATTGGTCCTTAAAGAGTTACATGAAAAATTGGGTTTTTCCTGTTTGCATAGTTTTAACGGAGCATTGGCATCTGTTCTGTTCTACATCTTCCAGTCACAGTATTTGTCTAATTAATTTTTTTGAAAATATTGTTAGTTTCATGTAACATCTAACATGGTCATGGTTGAATAAAATACATCTTACCGTTTTGATTTGGGTTAGTAAAGTAAGAACTAATTTGTTGGGAAGAATAGTGACTATGAGAATGTGACTGTTCAGATTGTTTGTTTGATATTTCAATAGAAGTAATCATTTAAACCCCATGCACTATGGAATGAGTGGGTAAAAAGGGACAGGGAACACATTTTTGTTATTTCATACATGGGTGTTTGCTATATTTTAATTGAAACTGAGAAAATAATTCTGAATCAAGTTCTGTTCATAAACCGTAGAGGCCAGACCCCTGGGGTGCACTACTCACTCACAACAAACACCAGTGTGGGGGGCTGTGTAAATTGGGTTTCAGACACATTTGTACTCTTTAGAAAAGAAACAGATTTACTGGTGATATTATCAAAATTGTAATTCTAATTCGGCTCCACTGAATACTTTGTGTTCATTATTCTGGTTTTGAGTGGTTACGACCATCAGTTAGCTCTCAAACATCAAATAGGTTGGAAGACAAACTGACACATTAGGAGTTGAGACTATTAGTTTAAAGTAGATACAGCGGGGCTCGAAAGTTTGGGCACCCCAGGTAAAAATTTGTATTAATGTGCATAAAGAAGCCAAGAAAAGATGGAAAAATCTCCATGACAGATTAGACATTCTTATAATATGTCAAAAAGAGTTAGATTTTATTTCCATCATTTACACTTTCAAAATAACAGAAAACAAAAAAATGGCATCTGCAAAAGTTTGGGCACCCTGTAGAGTTAATACCTTGTACTGCCCCCTTTGGCAAGTATCACAGCTTGTAAACGCTTCTTGTAGCCAGCCAAGAGTCTTTCAATTCTTGTTTGAGGTATCTTTTTGTATCCTTTTGTATCCATTCTTCCGTACAGTCTTCCAGTCCTTTGAGATTTCTGGGCTGTCTGTCACGCACTGCTCTTTTAAGGTCTATCCATAGATTTTCAATTATGTTGAGGTCAGGAGATTGTGAAGGCCATGGCAAAACCTTCAGTTTACGCCTCTTGATGTAATCCACCGTGGATTTTGAGGTGTGTTTAGGATCATTATCCATTTGTAGAAGCCATCCTCTCTTTAACTTCAG
>JACXGI010008324.1:0-17407 GCA_016801175.1 Esox masquinongy
TAATTTTCTGAGATACTGATTTGGGGTTTTCATTAGTTGTCAGTTATAATCATCAAAATTAAAAGAAAGAAACACTTGAAATATATCAGTCTGTGTGGAATGAATGTATACATTATACAAGTTTCACTTTTTGAATGGAATTACTGAAATAAATCAACTTTTTGATGATATTCTAATTATATGACCAGCACCTGTATATTGTAATATCCTATACACAACTTATGTCCCATAACTATTATGTCTTTATGTCTGGAAAATGTATATTGTAATGCTCTATAAACAACTAATAGTATTTAGTATTTATATGATATAAGTTGTGTATAGGATATTACAGTATACATGTTCCAGCCATAAAGGTTTAGTATTTATATGATATAAGTTGTTTATAGGATATTACAGTAGACATGTTCCGGCCATAAAGGTTTAGTATTTATATGATATAAGTTGTTTATAGGATATTACAGTATACATGTTCCGGCCATAAAGGTTTAGTATTTATATGATATAAGTTGTTTAAAGGATATTACAGTATACATGTTCCAGCCATAAAGGTTTAGTGTTTATATGATTTAAGTTGTGTATAGGATATTACAGTATACATGTTCCATTCATAAGGTGTATTTTGAACCATGCCAGTAATTTAATTTAATTTAGTAGTGGTATAAGTAAGTAGCCTTGCGTAACCAGACCTTGGGCATTCCAACCATCTGGGAGAGTCTATACATTAAGCAAGCACATCTCACATTTCATGCTAACCGATTGAGAGTGTGTTTGTGTGGGGGGTATTGAAATAGAACAATTTCAACTTTCTGACACTATTTCCTGACACTATCTTTTCTGACACTATCCAATGTTTCCTTGTCAGTCTGCCCATAATTTCGTTGTCCACAGAGCAACCAGCAGCAATCCTTCATTATAACTCCTACGGGTCCCCACATACTTTCTGTACTGCAGTAAATGCTTCTTCACACAAAAACTAAATGTTGTCTGGGGTAAATCAGGGAGTGGATACTTTCATATTGGAAACTGACATGCACGTTAGTAAAATGATAGTGAATGAAGTGCTGGGTGGTACAGAATAATATTAATTTGGTTGTCAATCATTAGGTAAATATTTGAAAAATGCAGTATTAATAAGGTGTTTAGTACGTTCTATGACAAGTCCACAGCAGTAGTCTCTAATTAACTGTCAAAATAGCATAGCCCCAGACCGATACAACACTCTAGTTTTCTGCCGTACAATGTCTGCAATTTACTATACTGACACAATGCAATGATTTGAGGATCAGGAATTCAGAGCAATTTAGTGTGACCACCCAGACACCTGGGGAGTCCAGTGGTTCATGACACAACCTCCTGACATTCCATGGATGACCTAATGACTGATTTTGGTTTGCAAGGTATTGATGACTGAACCCCGGAACTCCAAAACCAGTTGTCTGTGTGTTAAATCGTCTGCCACCTGTGACTCAGATGGAAGAGGCCTAATTACCTGTTTGTCCATGTTCCGTTCCAGTGAGCAGACTGAGAGCTGATAGTTTGGGGATGTGAGGGAGACAAGGACTCTTCACTATGACCAACCAGGACAAGTGGGTCACTCTGACCCCTGCTGAGTTCTCCCTTCTGCAGGAGTATGCTCAGTGTAAGTCTGTGTGTGTTTGTGTCTTCTTGTGTGCCAAGACTGTTTAAACATCCTTTTTTAATCTCAACTTCTCAATCAAGTCTGACCTTCATTGACAAATGGACTGAAGTTGTTTTGGCGGGCTACTTTAAAGCCTATCTATCAGATATGCATGTTCCAATCCACCTCACACTAAGATGTGTCCACTGCTTCACTCTGGTGGGAAAACAGTCCAGTTACTGTAATTTGGACTGTATCGGTGCACAACAGACTATATCTCCATGCACCGCCATCACATTGTAAAAGCCACCCTAATCCTACTTGATGTGGTGTGACGCTGAGACTGTATGAAACCCCCCCGTTTGTCTGATCACTTGGAATCATCCGAATGCCTGTAATCTGTTATTGGAGCCACTTAATGATTTTTCCGCACAACAGCTACAGCATTAAATCTGTCTGGTGTTCTGGCGTTGTTCATGTGTAACAATGATTTTTAAAACAAATGTTGTCCCTGCTTATCACAGAAAGTTGTCTGGGTCTTTAAGTTATTTTCCAGAACACTACTGTAAGCAATGAATCTTAAAGTTATGTTCAAGAACACTCCACTAAGCAATAAGGTTTTCGGCAACAGAAAGTATGACTGTGCAAGTTTTTGAGGTGAAGGATTTTTTATGCTTTTCAATTAAGCACGAGTGGGAATAGTCAGAGACACGGATGCCTTTATGCGTCGTTTCCAGGGTAACCAACAGGTTTAGCAACTCTTTTCAATATGTATAGATTTTGCATAGATATATTTCAAAAGACCTCGCAAGTAACCACACCAATGTTGATGTAATCACAATATATTGCAGAAAAATACATTAACAGAGCTTATTTGCTAAGCAAGGACCCTACATCTATACAGCTTCTTAACTGGAGGTTATTTCATTTGATTTTCACAGAGCACAGACCAAATCTAAATAATTAATGCTTTTCATTGGAGGTCTTTTCTGCAGACGAAGTGCTTCGCTTGGCCGTGACATTTCTCTGATTAATTGCTCTGTGCATTGACAACGTTGTGTAACTGACCAAATGCAGCTCTCCAGCCTCCCTTTATGTCTTTAAGACATTTTTCAGCTTTGGCAGTGTTTACTGTTATTATATATTTTAAATAAAGTATTATGGAGTCAAATTGGATTTTTGTTTGAATTGAAAAAAGGCTTTTAGAGGCAACTCATCTGTAAAGCTTCCTTATAATTCCTGATACTTTGAAAAGAGAGAGAATGAGATAAGAGAAGTGCAAAAAACAATTTGAGTAGTAAATCTTACGAGGTTATTTAATTAACATTTACTTACCAAATCATATAAATGACCAAATCATTAGAATTTTGGATAATCAGAATATGTGAGAATTGGTTTGGTGTGTCTAGCTTGAACAGTTCAAGCAGATTTTACAAATTGTAGATAGAAGTAAAGCTTTTGATGTTGGAATAGACTGAACATAAGAAACGTACAGTTTCCTTCAGTTATAAGGTTCCTTTGTACTTTATACTTTTTTATAATAATATTTTTGGGGATAGCCTAAAATTATGAAAGAAAGATGGTTTGGGTTTGTGGATAAATATATTTTAATTATGCCAGTGTATTCACATTTAGCTAGTTATTAGTTAATCATAAGTTTAGTCATAGTTGATTAACATTTTTAAGAATTTAAGTTTTGTGGCCTAAGTTGGTCCAGCAACTCCAACCTACTGGCATTTCAGCACACTCTCCTCCCTTCAAATGAAGCATAAAAATGGCCACAAATGTATGTTTGCGTAAAGAATTTTAATTTGGGAAATCAGAAATTTGTAGTTTACCTTAATTGGTTTAGTTGTTATTGGTATGAACGTTAATGTGGCATCTGAGTGGGATAGCATTTAGCATGTTTACATTATGGGGGCATTTTGTAGAATGTTTGTATTGTAATATCAGGATATGTTCATAACATATCCACAGTAATAGTGGAAAGATAGTGTTTAACAACATTTATTCAACATAAAATATTTTTATGTTATTTTTTATGTTATTATGTTATTTAATATAAAAATAGGATTGCAGGGAGAATTTAAAATAAATTCTCCCTGCAATCCTACGAAACATCAATTTCTGTCATCTTTGGCTGACCTGCTGCCAACATTTCCAAACTTTGCCCATTCAAATCTATTGCCATTTTTTGCTATAGTTTTACTAAATTTCAAAAAGCTGGACAGCTTTCAAAAATTTTTCGTAGGCAATCCAACATCGTTACAGCTGGTATATCTGTAGTGTGGGTGGTATATCTATAATTATAATAATGTTACTATTATTATTAATACTAGTAATGATAGAAGAGGTAGAAGAAGAAAAAGACTTATGCTTTTATTTCAGAGTCATCCTTTGCTTTTAGCAAGTGTATGTTTAGGTTGAGGCGGACCGGGTTATAAAGAGATTTGTATAATTGTGATTCAATTAGCTCAAAGCTAGTCACTGTTCTCCTTGTGCGGTGACAGGTTATAAATTATCCCATTGTATGTGCTGCAACAATGGGCCTCCTGCTTATCCACCTTTCCCTCCCACCTTTTTATTCTCTCCATCTCACTTTATCTCCTCCTCTCATTACAATGTGAAGTGAGCAGTATTACACACATTCCTCATTTGTCTACTGCCTGAGCACCAATACTCTACAGTCTACTTCACAGCAGTTAGAATTTTGTAATTAGAGACAATTATTAGAGTAGATCATTTTTTCTTCCACAGTGCCATTAGTATTTTTCCAGGTGCCGTTTATGAAAACTCTGATGACATGCCATGCATTTTGAACTAATTTAACCTATGCTAACTCAATTTCCCTGAAGCATTATGTTAGGAAGACAATGTTCTAGTTAATAGACCATGTAAAGGACTTACAATAAATGAATAATAAGAAGTCAAACATATAAATAATTGGGTTAATCACACAGGGACCTAGTCACACATGTATTATAGTCTTGTGGAGTCATCCTTACTGATGTAGCCTTGTTGCCCCTGACACTACATTAATACAGTATGTCGTAATGGAACTCCAGAACGTTGTCTAAATGAGGGCCAAAATGGAGCAGTCCTGTCTTGAGACTCCCAGGGCTAAATTACCAGAGTTTGACAAAACAGGAAGCTGACCAAACAGAGGAGTCTAGTCTGTTGCCCCTTCCAGGCTGATTATTCCTCTAGGGCTTTGGTTGCAGTCTGGTGGGCGGCAGGTCTAATTCTACATGAACTCCTCAGCTGTACACTGGACTTTTAGCACTCTAACTCCAGGTTCACAGATAATTACATAAGATCCCAGAGTGGATGTCCCTTCACACACATAATAATTTCCATTGGGAATAAATTAGACGCCTTTATGGTCATCACATGTTCTCATTGTTTTGTTTTTTTCAGACTCCACCAAAAAACTGAAAGATGTGCTGCAGGAGTTCCATGGAGATGGCGTGTTGGCAAAATATAATCCAGAGGAGGTAGTCTTCTTTTTCCACCAGACACTGTTCTCACTGGCCTGTGCTGTTGTGGCATCATTTGTTTTTCATGCTCCAATGCAGAACTACTGTCAGACCTCTTCATAATGTATAGCAGAACTGACTACTGACTTCAGAATTTTTATACTTCATTTGATTAAAATAATCCACATTAAAGAATGTTATTGATCAGTATAGTCATGTCAAACCAATATGTAATTGCTATATGTTTTGTTCGTTTTTTACATTATATTATGCTTATTTGCCATGGGGACACAGACAATCGTAAGTGCCATAAGAGATGTAGTGTAGTATAGTAGTATATTAGGGGTTTCATTTATTGTCTTTCTTTATTTTCTTCATTCAACGCTGCATAGAACCAGGATATACTCAATCAGGTAATTTAATTTCTTGTTCTGCCAGATGTAATTTACAAAGCTTCTCTCATGGGTAAGACAGAAACCAGGATAATGTGCCCTGTCTTGTTTCAGGAGATTGATTTTGAAGGCTTCAAGGTCTTCATGAAGACATTTCTAGATAGCGAGCTTGCAGAAGAGTTCTGTCAACACCTTTTCTTATCGTTCAGTAACAAAGGACCAAAACCCAGCTCATCTACCACAGACAAGCCCAGAGTTACTGGTAAAACCTGCACTAAATACTGGCCCTAAGGGGCGAAGTAGATTTTCTATTGTGTGTGTGAACTGTCACTGAATTTTTAAAGCTACCTTGCCCCAAGGACAACCATATCATCACCTCAGAAGCCTGAATGAACCTTGAAACTAAGGCCTCAGCAACAGAGAATACATTTCTTTAACGTAAAATAAATGCCTAAAGCTATTTCAGCCTGTTTGGGTTTGTACTCCTTACACAAAGACCTTGTGAATAATCTTAGTATGAGTTCACTGGGTGATGCTGATGTAATTGACTCATTGAATTGTTGTCCATGTCATAGGAGCACCGCGATTGTCTTGTTGCTTTGGACTAAATCTTACAGGCGAGTCATTAAGTGTCTGTCTACAGTTGTGCCCAAATGTTTGCATACCCTTGGAGAATTGGTAATATATGTACCATTTGTAAAGAAAACATGAGTGAGCAGGCAAAACACGTCTTTTATTTCTTATGGGATTCACATTCAACTGTAAGTCATAACAGAATGGCACAATCATAAAACAAAACATGGCAACAAAGAAAAAAAATGAACTGACCCCTGTTCAAAAGTCTGCATACCCTTAGGTCTTAATACTGTGTATTGCCCCCTTTTGCATCAATGACAGCGTGCAGTCTTTTGTAATAGTTGTCTATGAGGCCCCAAATTGCAGGTGGTATAGCTGCCCAATCGTCTTGGCAAAATGCCTCCAGGTAATGCAAACTCTTTGATCGTCTTGCATGAACTGCACGTTTGAGATCTCCCTAGACTGACTTGATGATATTAAGGTCAGGAGACTGTGATGGCCACTCCAGAACCTCCACCTTTTTCTGCTGTAACCACTGGAGGGTCAACTTGGCCTTGTGCTTAGGGTCATTGTCGTGCTGGAAAGTCCAAGAGCGTCCCATGTGCAGCTTTCGTGCAAAAGAATGCAAATTGTCTGCCAGTATTTTCTAAAAACATGCTGCATTCATCTTGCCATCAATTTTCACAAGATTCCACATGTCTTTAGAGCTCACACACCCCCAAAACATCAGTGAACCACCACCATGCTTCATAGTGGGAATGGTATTCTGTTCACTATAGACCTTGTTGACCCCTCTCCAAACATAGCGCTTATGGTTGTGTGCCAGAAGCTGTGAGGCATGTCAAGGTGTTGTCGGGCATATTGTAGGCTTCTTTCTGGCAACTCGACCATGCAGCTCATTTTTGTTCAAGCATCGTCGCATTGTGCTCCTTGAAACAACCACACTGTCATTTTCCAGAGCAGCCTGTATTTCTCCAGAGGTTACCTGTGGGTTTTTCTTTGTATCCTGAACAATTCTTCTGGCAGTTTTGGCTGAAACCTTTCTTGGTCTACCTGACCTTGGCTTGGTATCAAGAGATCCCCGAATTTTCCACTACTTAACAAGTGATTGACCAAGACTGACTGGCATTTGCAAGGATTTGGATATATTTTTATATCCTTTTCCATCTTTATAAAGTTCCATTACCTTGTTACACTGGTCTTTTGGCAGTTCTTTTCTGCTCCCCATGGCTCAATATCTGGCCTGCTCAGTGCATCCATGTGAGAGCTAACAAACTCATTGACTATTGACACACAGATACTAATTGCAATTGAAAAAGCTACAGGTGTGGGAAATTCACCTTTAATTGCCATTTTCACCTGTGTGTGTCACCTTGTGTGTCTGTAACAAGGCCAAACATTCAAGGGTATGTGAACTTTTGATCAGGGCCATTTGGGTGATTTCTGTTATCATTATGATTTAAAAAGGAGCCAAACAACTATATGATAATAAATGGCTTCATATGATCACTATCCTTAAATAAAATCATTATGGATGATCAGTCATATTTTCAAAATCAATGCCAAAATTCCACAATTTCTGCCAGGGTATGCAAACTTATAAGCACAACTGTATGTAGCATCAGCGTAAATGTGATATTCTTCAGAAAATGGACAAACTGCTCTGGTACCAGATACATGGCGAACTGGGACTATTCATTCACAACGGTAGCATTGGCAAAAACTTCTAACATCTAGAATCAATTTCTGTACATGACATGACATGAAATGTTTTTTATTGGAAGACAGTTTTAGGGTTGATCATTACTGGCCTAGATTTGGACCTTCTTTCTTGGCCTTCTTCTGCAGGCCTAAAGCTAATCAAAGGGAACTCGACCCCTTTGAAAGTTTCCACTCAACCAAAGCCTCTGCCCAGACCACTAGGCCTGGTTCAACTAAAGGACATCGTCTGCTATCTCTCACTGCTGGAGGGGGGCAGGCCAGAAGATAAACTAGAGTGTGAGTACTGCTGTTGAACAGAATTTGTTTTTTAAAAAAAACAAAAATATTCTAGCCAGAATACAGAATTTGAATGTTCCAAGCAAGGTTGTTCTACATCTGTTCTTTTTTTTCCTATATGAGTTATGTAATGTAGCATATCAACAGACAAACACCCATAACCAAACTAGATAGCTCTTCATACATGGCCCCTCCCATTGCTAGTAGCTGACTTGTCTTTTTACTGTATTCCACTAAAATCGTTATGTTTACTAAAAAACCTTATTCACATGTCATTAAACTATAGAAGTGTACTTTTAAATATTTTTTTTTAAATATTTGATTATAGAAGATTATAGAAGACTTTTAATGTGTTCTTTATTTCTCATCCATTGCTGAATAATTGATGTTGATAACATAATAATTCATTAAGCATAAAGTGTATGAATTATTTAGTTGTATCAAGGAGCACATTTAGCAACCTAACCATAACAGTAATAACTTACTACTTAAACCTTAACCATAATATCTAACGTACAGAATGTTACTGACCGCTGTGAGGCCAGGTTGCATTTTTCTGTGGATGCTACAGTAGGTCTCCCTGTACAGAACATCACACTCTGTTCATTCTGTTACACTGCTTCTAGTCTCACTATAGTACGGGGATGGGCAAACTAAGGCAATTCCATCCGGCCCGCAGTAGGTAATGTAAAATTGTTTTGAGGGGAAGTAAAACATAACTCACCAGCCCATTCTTATACATCTGAATCAGAATTAAAGTTATTTCAACATTATAATGGTCCTACTGTGTAAATGTTTTAATTATATACCTTTTCAGGTCTGCAAATCATTTATGATTTACGAATTATAAAACAAATATGGCCCTCTATTTAATTTCAAAATCCTGATGCGCCCCAGAGACAGTTTGCACTCCCCTGCTATAGCATTATGAAAGTGAACAGGGCCCTCTGCTGGTTCTTCTGAGGATTAATGGTTTCAAATGTACTGTTACATTTTAGTACATATATCTTTAGGTCTACATACATCGCACCAAGTTAGGTAATGTGTGTCAAAAACAGAAAAAGCAACATTGACTCGAAGTAGCAAGCTAAATTCCTTGGTTCTGAATTTTTGATGACGTGCCGTTAAATTTAGTTGGCTACTTTCCTCTAGCGTTACTTTACCTTTGAAAAGGAACTGAGGTGATGTTGCCTAATGCTGTCCAGATGATGACATCGATGAGCATTAGTCCTTACACTCTCTCACAGAGTTTTGTGTTAGTTTCTGTGTCTTGCCTGCATGCTTTATTCTACACACTATCACATTCATGTGGCCGTGTTGGACCACCACCACCACCAACACCTTCCCCAGCTCCAGCAGTCCCTCAGTCCTCCAGGCACCTACCTCACTTCCCCTTCCCCTGGGCTCCAGCGGACCGACCTGACCTCACCACAGTAGGAAGCTGTCAATTAGCTCCTCATTAGCGTCTGACAAACATCAGCTTGAAGTCAGCCCCCATATGACATCACCCCCGCCCCCTCTCAAGTCCTCAGTGAACTCACCCGTACGCTGCAGAACAGCTAGGCTTGTCATGAGCCACACCAATCCTGAGGGAGATGGAGGAGGGAGGTAGCTTCATGCTAAAGATGAGGCTAAAAACATTTTTTCATGCGATATACATAGTGTTGGGAGTGTTGGGATATCACTATGTAAATGAGAAAGGTGTTGTTACAATTCTGTTACTAAGACTAAGTATGTATGTGTACAACCCTTGTATTAGATAGTCAATCACTGTTCTGGTGAGGAAGCTGTCTGTTTCCGTGGTGATGGCTTTGAGTAGTAATTGGGGGCTAGAGGAAGGTCCATTCAGACTGCAGCACTAATGCTAACGACACATTCATAAACGGGAACCATTGCTTTGTATTAATGGTAGTGCAATATGATACAGATAATTATGCTCCTACGAACTAAAGTAGACCATTGTTCTGCAGCACACTAAAGTGCCTCTCTCAAAAAAAATTGCATAGTGAAAATGTGTCACTGTCTATTGCATGTCAGAAATCAATTGAAAGTAATACGTTTGCCGTCTCCCTCCACAGTTATGTTTCGGCTCTATGACACTGATGGAAATGGGTGTCTGGATAGTTCGGTAAACCATTTTCTTTATTTACACATATTCTAAAAACATGCCTTTGAAATTAAATGAATGCAGGAAGTTCAGATAAAAAAAAATTGTTTTAATACATTGGAAAAATACAATAGTATGTCCTCTTATCGGTTTAACATTTTCTGGCACTTATGCCTTTGTATGTAATTATAGAATTAATAAATAATAATAAAAATGTATTGCATTTGTAAAGCGCTTTTCATTAGAGAGGAATAATCTCAAAGTGCAAAAGGTAAATTTAAAGGGTAATTTAAATATATAAATGAAATACTACAAATGAGAATTTAATTCTAAAGATTGTCAAGCTCCTGCCAATTCCTCTCTGGTGGAAACAGTGTGTTATTTAGCACATTGAATATTCAATGAAAGATGTTGACGTCAACCACGCGTATACATTGGAGAGTTAGATGAATTGCTAGCCTCATAAATATTCCTAGACTGTGTTGAATTTAGACAGGTAACACGCCCATATACACTATCTTTTAAAAGTTGTCAGGATGTTAATTAAGTGCACACTTTTTATCAGTATAATCTCACGGTAACAACTTAAGCATTGTGAAATGTCACTTACACCAGATAAGCCTTACATATCAAAATAGTACAAATGTTATATTGATACATTTTTACAGTCATTGACCCCTGTACTAAAACAAACTTGTTTAATAATCAGCTGCTTGACATGGATCTTGGGCTGTTATTCAACTTGCTTTGCTTCCACCTCATTGCTAATGTTGGAGGATTTGGAAGAGCCTGATAGACACCGTGGAAAAAGAAACAGGAACTCTCTACCATAAACACAAACAGAGCTATTTAATAGAACACTATGACGTTTATTGCAGCATGCAGGCATGTCAATCAACTTCAAGAGACATTACAGAACTTCCTATGTAGAAAGTCTGCATGTGACAACTCTCAACAGATGATAATTGCCCTCCCATTGGCCAACCAAATGTAATTAATACATCAAGCCTGTATGAGTTCTTAAGTTGCTTTTGTTGTAGATTGTACAACTCTTATTTTTAGAGGGAAGATTTACCGACTGATCATTACATGCTGTTCATCAGTCTAAGACCAACGATGTTTGTAATCAACTGAATAATTGCTGTATTGTACCATCGGTTTTGAGTTTTCATTTGTTATTTACCACAAGGAACTGGAGCACATCATCTCTCAAATGATGCACGTTGCTGAATACTTGGAATGGGACGTGACCGAACTAAAACCGGTAAAATGCAACATTTCGATTTAGTCTGGATATACTTGATTTCCTCTGTGTGCCCCAATAAACTGATACTGAGCTAAAGTTAACACTCTATGGCCCTCTAGTTTATGAGTAACAAGAAAGTACTGTAACTTTGCGCAGCTTGTAAGGCTGAGGCTGTCAAATATAATCTGTTTTGACATCCCACATACCTTCTCTGATTGGTTGTCTGTAGATTCTGCAGGAAATGATGCAGGAGATTGATTATGACAAGGACGGTACCGTGTCTCTGGAGGAATGGATCCAGGGAGGAAGCACTACCATCCCTCTGCTTGTATTGCTGGGTTTGGAGACGGTGAGTAGTTTACAATGTTACCTGAACATCATCACCATTGTTTTCACCAGATTTTCTCGACCAGAGCCTTAAAGATAGTCAATGTATGGCTCTCATGGGTTTAATTCTGGTCCTGTAGTTCACAGTGTCTGCAGGATTTTCTTCCAGCTCAGTTAAAGCCACAATAGACTGATTGTCATTATTAGATTAAACCAAGCCAAAAGGAGCTGTATTAGGCCAGCCTGGTTCTAGTTACCGGAACTGTGATGAACTGTGAGGACCATGTGGAAAGCATTGTGCAACCCAGCCAGTGTCATTTGGCTCTATAATGTTAATCAGGTCAAAGATCTGGACAACTCAGGGTGGTTCAATCCTGGTCCTGCAGGTTCAAAACACTTCATTTATGTGTTTCTGTCAGCTAGTTCAGGACTCAAGTCTTTTCTGCCCTTAAAGGGACACTGTATAGAATCCTGCCTCTAATGTTAACAAGACTGAATTTAAACGGATAGTTCAACCTAGATATATATTTTAGGGAAATTCCCCTTACCTTGAGTTGTTCTATGTCCCATGGAGTCATTTTTCACAAGCCATTATTCACTTACGGATATCTTAAGCTACGGATATCTTAATTTTTATATAAAACAATGCCAATACCCTTTTTGAGTAATTGCCATTTATTTTTCAACAATGTTTTGAAGCAATAAAAAACATGAATAAAACACAAATAACAGAACAGGCTTAGGCATCATTAGATTTTGGGTTATGTTCAGATAAAAAGTCAGATTCTGGAAGATCGAGGTTTATTGGTATGTAACACGATTTCAAGCTTAACAATCTGTATAATAATGCACAAATCTTTTTGCCTGTCCAGAAAGAAAGAGCTAACTCCATGTCCAATTTCTCATTTTTCATTGGGTAACTAGCCAAGGTAGCATTAGCTTAGCAGCACTGGGAGTTATCTATAGTTAGTCATCAGAGTTGGGGAGTAACGGATTACAAGTAATCCATTACATGTAACGGATTACATAAAAACAGTAACTGTAATCCGTTACGTTACCAACAAAAATATTGTAATCGGATTACAGATACCTTTGCAAAAATGTATGATTACTTTTGAAGTACTTCAGTTGAAAAAGAATAGGTGCGCGAAATAATTATGACACGTTGTATGTTTGAGTTTATTATTTAATGTTATAAATACATTGTTATTTGAACCAAAATATGAATTGTGCTCCTCAGTTGTGTGTGTGATCATCATGCATGCAAAGGTGAACGTGCATAACCAGTTTAGTGACGGAGGAAGCGCTAGTTTAAATTTCTCCGGTTTTGGTTGGTTGGATGGCTGGTAAAAACAGAGTATATCTTCAATAATATTAGCCGAGTCATATAAAATGTTATTTAGTTATCTACTCGACGCATAATTCTCAGAACAATGATAGGCAATAGGCCTACCTGGTGTTATAAGTTTCAAGGTTTATTTGTCAAATGTCCCGAACACAGCCAGGACGAGTTGCGCCGAATAACTTTTACAGGAATTGTTTAATAGATCAGGCAACTATTTGTTAGATAGCTGTAACATGGCGCTCCCTTCAAGATAAAACATTATATGGAATTTACCACGACATTTGAGGAGAAAAAGGTGTGTTGGGAAGCACTCTGCCAAAGGATGATTATTTGCATTTGACGCGGCCACATCAACTCCGTCCACACAGGTAGGCCATGTGATTCTGCTTGCTTTGCATCTCTGAAAATTGTGTTCATAGGTTATCATTGGCTGCTGACATCATTTACTTTAAGCTAAGAATGCAGGTTCATAATCACAGTTTATTTCTTTCTTTTGCGTTTTGAAAATCCATCACTGGTGGCCATCATAATCGCAGGTTACGATCGCGCGGGTAAATCTTATTGCTATGCGGTTGTTCACGATTGTAAACGTGTATTCTGCAACATTTTGACAATGTTGGTTGCAGAGCAAATCATCAGACTACTGCAGATTTAGTTTATGCGTGAAAAGCTACGGATATCTTAATTTTTATATAAAACAATGTCAATACCCTTTTTGAGTAATTGCCATTTATTTTTCAACAATGTTTTGAAGCAATTAAAAACATGAATAAAACACAAATAACAGAACAGGCTTAGGCATCATTAGATTTTGGGTTATGTTCAGATAAAAAGTCAGATTCTGGAAGATCGAGGTTTATTGGATTAATTGGAATGACTGAATATCTGACAGACCTTTAGCATGTAGAGATGTAGCCCAATCATATTGAAGTAAAAAGCAATGGTTTAGAAACCCATTTCCAAAGACACTGTAGCCTACACAACCCATAAGGTAAAATGCGAATTCCGTTTTTGGCCAGCTATGTAAACTAACATTGATTGATCCCGCAAAAGTTGTTCAATTGGTTATAGGCTATTCTTATTTGTTTTCCAATGCCTGTTAATAAAAGTAATCAGATTATGTTACTGAGTTTGAGTAATCAAAAAGTTACGTTACTGATTACAAATGTGGACAGGTAATTTGTAACTGTAACGGATTACATTTAAAAAGTAACCTACCCAACCCTGTTAGTTATTCAGATACAAAGCTAAAGAATTTGTAAAATAATGTGAATAAATCAATTTACCTGTCCGGACGAAAAAGCGCTAAATCAGAGTTTAACTCCATCCCTTTGAATGCCATTAGTTCTACCACCTTGGAAATGCTGCTGAATCATGTTTATTCTTGTTTTCGCCCCTTGCTTAATCCAGCTCTTTTATGAATAGCGCTACTCTCCGAAATCTTTCTTTGCTTGGCAGTTTTTGATGTGTACGCTGTTGTAGGCAACGGAGGTATTGGTATTTTGTTCTCATCTCTAGCAGCCATTGTAGCTTAACTCTGAAAAATGTTTTCTTAGCACCTTATCGCAGACATTTGCTACCTCCAAGCAGGGTTTCTAGATTTGAATGACTGTAAACCACACAATCACCCGCAGACTCCACAAAAAATGCCCGAACGCAATATTTCTATACAACCCTATCTGTACATCGATCCGCCCAAGCCCATTTTTGTCCGCACGCTGTCATCAAATATAGCCCAATTGTGCAGTAGACTTCCCCATCTGACAACACTGCCTCCAGGCTGTGTGCCTGTTCACAAACAGAGCCAAGCCCCGCCTCACCAAGGCGATTGGCTAAAGATTGGCTGGAATAGGATTGGCTGTTTTGTCGCTACCCGAGTCACATTTTTCAATGAAAAAATCCTACCTACTGCACTTTTAAATTAATAGTACCTAATGTAAAATATCAGCAGTGGGGAACCGTCAGGGCCCTCTGCGCCATCAGAGAGGGATAGGTACAAATCTGTATATATTTTTGCATGTTATAATTTGCAATATTGTTTTCACTGATTTCATCTGTTTTTGACTTAATTGTAGTGATATTCCTATTGAATATCTTCAGTTTGTGTTGGAAAAAGAAGGGTTAATATCCAAGAGAAAAACATTTACTATCACAATTTTTCTTTGGTAGTATCTAGGTAGAAATTATTTAGCTGTGCTCAACGCTCATTGCCTAGGCCCTCAGACTTTGAATAGAAGGCACCAGCCAATGTCATTGACATTGATTTCAATTAGGGCAGCATTTTGGAATGATTGTAGAATCAACCAATCACAATTGTCTTGTCATAGTTGGGACAATTGTATGATGCCTCAAGGCCCTCAAGGCCCCGCCTCTATATGTCACTAATTCAGAGCCAATAGCGAGCCTTATCTTGTTTTCTCACGCTTGAGCCTAGCTTGCTAGCTAGCTTTTTGCAGTGAGTGTACGTAAGCATAGCGATGGGCTGGCTGTCAGCCCTGGCTTTGATCTCAATCGAAAATGAACTTCTTTTGGATTTAAAATCAAAAGACAAGCTATGAACCTGCCATTATCCATTTTATAAAGAAATGCATTAGAATGGACTTCGTTTTAAAATGATAATCATAATGGTGAGTGGACTTTTTGTTTTCATCTACAGCTTGCTTTTTGTTGCTATTTCGTTCATGTCATTTTGGAAGTACATGATATTTCATGTTGTGGTCAGTGTTGCCAGATGGGGCAGTTTCTCACACCATTGGGCTATTTTTAACGAGAGTGTTCGGGCAAAAATGGGCTTGGACAGGTAGGTTTACAGATAGGGTTGTATAGAAAAATAGCATTCGGACATTGAATACTGCGCAAACTTTTTCTCTCTGACAGCAGATACTGGCCGTGGTCTTGAAACAATGTGAGTAGTTGTGTGGTTGAATTTATTCTGCTGTTTGAGTGACTGTTTTGGCAAATGTTTCTTTGAAACAACACAACCGTATTTTGTTTTAACGTGGTTCCTGCTATCGATATTTGCAACCGTTCTGAAGCCTACGTTTGCAGCTTCTGAGCCACAACCGAGGCGTGGGTTAGGACCGTTTGACTCTGTCATCTAAGTACTGCTTCTCCTACATAGGTCTGCAAAAGAAATGTCTCAAGTCATGCTCTGTATACACAGGCATCCGAGTTCTCCATCTACGGTTAGGTCTGGAAATATTTGGACACTGACACTATTATCATAATTTTGTCTCTGTACGCCACCACAATGGATTTGAAATGAAACAACCGAGATGCAATTAAAGTGCAGACTTTCAGCTTTAATTGAAGGGGTTGGACAAAAATATTGTTTGCAACGTTTAGGAATTGCAACCATTTTCATACACAGTCCCCTTATATCAGGGGCTCAAATGTAATTGGACAAATTAACACAATCATAAATAAAATGTTAATTTTTAATACTTTGTCGAGAATCCTTTGCAGGCAATGACTGCTTGAAGTCTGGAACGCATGGACATCACCAAACGCTGGGTTTTCTCGTTTGTGATGCTTTGCCAGGTTTTTACCATTTTCTTTACCATGGAAAGGATCCTACGATCATCCACCACTGTTGTCTTCCGTGGACATCCAGGCCTTTTTGTGTTGCAGAGCTCACCAGAGTGTTCTGTGTTCTTTTTTTCTCAGAATATACCAAACTGTTGATTTGGGAACTCCTGATGTTCTTGCTATCTCTCTGATGGATTTGTATTTTTTTGCAGCCTAAGGATGGCCTGTTTCACTTGCATTGAGAGCTCCTTTGATCGCATGTTGTGGGTTCACAGCAACAGCTTCCAAATGTGAATGCCACACCTGGAATCAACTCCAGACTGTTTACCTGCTTAATTGATGAAGAAATAAGGAAGGCATAGCCCACACCTGTCCATCAAACAGGTTTTGAGTCAATTGTCCAATTGCTTTTGGTCCCTTGAAAAAGAGGAGGCTACATATTAAAAAGCTGTAATTCATAAACCCTTCCTCCAATTTGGATTTGAATACCCTCAAATTAAAGTTGAGAGACTGGACTTCAAGCCCATATTCATTATTTAACTGTAACTTGAATATATTTTGGTAAACAGCCAAAATGTCAAAACTTGTGTCAGTGTCCAATTATTTCTGGACCTAACTGTATATGTATGACTTCATTTCTTTTTTCCGCTAGTGAGGACATTGTACAGAGCCCCGGAGTTGACATGGAGGGAAGAAAAATTGGAAAGCGCACGTGACACTTCGTAAAGCGCACGTGCGAGTTATAAAACCCACATTTTTTTGCGCCTTTTATTAAGTAAATCGCATGCGCG
>JACXGI010008324.1:17507-34064 GCA_016801175.1 Esox masquinongy
GGGGGGGGGGGGGGGCAAAAGGGGGCATTGCCCCCTCAGATAGAAACTCGTGCCCACTCAGTTTTATTTCCCTATATACACAGACGATGGTATATGAATTACACTGGGTCCGGTCATCACAGTCACACGTTAGAATCAGCTTTACATGCGTATATATGCTTCTAAATATTTCGTCTAAATATTTCGTCTCGGAGGGGTGCGCAGTGGTTAGACATGCCCCCTCATTTATAAAAATTGCACTCATCCTGGCGCCGGGCCTGATGGGGGGAGGGGGGGCATGCACTTTAGTAACGTGTGTGTGCATGCGTGTGAGTCACCTCCGGGACTCTGTAGGGCCTAGTTCCAATAGTCACTGTTCGCCACTGAATATCAAGTAGAATAATATATTATGCCGACTCAGAAGCATGCATATGCGATTTGCGAGGGGGGCCGATGGGGGGTGGGGGGCAGCGATTGTTTCAGTGTGGCTGTGGACACCACTGGCCACCTCTTGGCGTCGCCAGTGTGCAAAACCACAATGATTCAGAATATGTAACTTCATTTTTTTTTAGCTGAAACGGTTGGGTTACTACAGAGTGTTTCAACAGTAACGGTTTTTCTTGCGGATCCTTTTACTCTGATTGAACATCGCATTCCACAAGCCCTACTAAATGGTTTGGAGAGGATGAATTTGGCCATCCACGACTGACTTTGAACAAAGCTGGTCTAACTAGTCAACAGCTTCTTCTGACATCACCATTGAGGTCCTACCTCTCTTTGTCCACTAGATGGAGTCATCTGCTCAGTTTTTGCCCTCTCGCTTATCTTGAAGGCATCATCACTTGCTGATGAGAAAGTCCTATACAGCGACATCAGACTGTGATTTAACTATGATTGGTATAATAGGCTACATGATTAACTACACAGGATTAAACGGAAGAACGCAGCCAGTAAGTTTGATGGCTTTAGAGAACAGGCAAAAGTAATCAAAATCTTTCACCTGAGTTTTTATTTTACTAAACGCCTAATCATCAAGCGGTCAATTAAGCAACCGATCCATTAAACAATGGGATGAAAACTCTTGTCTTTAGAATGTGAAAGATGATGGGCAGCACGTGTGGAGGCTGAAGCACTTCAACAAGCCGGCCTACTGCAACCTGTGTCTGAACATGCTGATAGGCCTGGGCAAGCAGGGGCTGTGCTGCTCATGTGAGTACAGCAACATTAATAGTATAGTAACATTAACATGATCGTGACAATATAAGCTCTTACGTCTTTTCTCATTCCTACCATATATATATATATATATATATATATATATATATTATTTATTTCCTGCATTTTTGTATTTTTCTTTGACCACTGAAAAGCGATGGCAGGCATAACTACAGTAAAGTACACACACTAAACGTTGTACATTACTACAGACGTAAAGGAGTAGGGCATTTAAGTATTTGAGCTGATCTGATTTCATTGGCCTTACCCTTGCTAGACAAGAGTAGTAACATAGAACAAAAGAGAACAGGGCCAGCTACTGGACCTCCTGTTGAAGTGAACAGTAGACTGGTGTGCCAGTTCATGATGGCATGTTTGTGACCCAAATTGCCCTGTTCTATCTGTAACCCGAATGTAATGTTTGCTGATCTTAGTTATTTTCTGTCAAAATATGTGTTCCTCCTCTACCAGTCTGCAAGTACACGGTCCATGAGCGCTGTGTGGCCCGTGTTCCTCCTTCATGCATCAAAACCTACGTCAAAACCAAGAAAAACACAGAGGTGCGTCCAATTGGAGTGTTTACCAATGGGCACGCTCGGATCAGCGATGCTCCATGGAGCTTATACAAAAGGGTCCTTCCTCACTAATGGAATTAAACAACTCATTCTGCTACTAAGCATCACTAATTACAAGATTAGCCTGGTTTAAATACATGCCCGATACACAAACAGTGTTGTTTAATGTAATTTTTCATTTGAAATGATTTGATCTGAATTCTCTTTCTTTCCTTTTTTCTTTTCCTCATTTATTTTCGGTCTTTCTTTACTCCTTTATTTCTCTCTGTTTGTGGCTCCACAGGTGATGCATCATTTCTGGGTGGAGGGAAACTGCCCGACCAAGTGTGACAAGTGTCACAAAACCATTAAGTGTTACCAGGGTCTGACTGGGCTTCACTGTGTGTGGTGCCAGATCACGGTAGGCCTCAGAGCACAATCAGACGCTTCCTCATTATTTTTCATTGTTTCTTGTAATTTCTTTTGGCACGTTTTATCCGACTAATCTCCTTTTACCAATTTACACCAAGTAACACTTATTTCCAGTGCGCTACTAATAGAAAACAAACCACAGTGAAATGTGGGATGATGTCAGTCTGTTTTAAAATAAAATCCAGTCTTAAAATGTATTTTTTGTAAATCTCACAAACCCGCTCATGGTTTTAATTACAATCACATTAAATGTACAGTTGAATATGTTTCCTAATACATATAGTATTTAATTGACCGTTGCCCTATTCCATTTTGTTTTTGTTGACTGTTTCCCATTCCAGCTTCATAATAAGTGTGCATCTCATGTGAAACCTGAGTGTGACTGTGGACCACTGAAGGACCATATACTGCCCCCGAACACAATCTGTCCTGTCGTACTGGTAACTTTATCACCACATTCTGCTTAAGCAAAAATCTACCTCTTATAGAGAATTCAAATTAACAATTGGTCTTTTTTGATAACACGTATTGGACTGTTTGCAAGATTCACATTTTTTCTGTGTCTATGCACTTTGACACTCAGGAAAGACAGTCTACTTTGAGAAAAGATTCGAAGTCCAACCAATCAGCAAGCAGAGGGAAGATGCAAAGAGCCAACTCTGTGACAGTGGACGGCCAAGGCCTGCAGGTGACAATTCAAACCAATGCATTATTCATCAGAAACAGCACCACGGCAACATTTAGTTAAGACACTCGTGTTCATTGAAAACTCTATTGGCACGGGATAACGTGAAATGGCAATGGCGGTATTGCAATTTAGAATTTACTGGTGAACAACACAAAACCCAGCTCCTTTCAAATCCTCCCTAGCACCTCACAGACAGACAACCGTTGGCAACGGCAACTTGCGGCCGTGGCGACCGCTTGTCTGCGCTCTACTGAGCGTGACTCCCAGAAATGTGATGAATCATCTCACCACCACATCCATCTCTGCCCTCCCAGGCTAACCAGCGTAATAATCAGGATTATTATTTATAATTAGAGGAAGTAATGGATCACTCCCGACTGGACAGGGAGCTCATTAATCCACCGCTCGGCCTGCTGGGATAGCAGACAGGGAGAGTTAAGCGCTTCATCTGTGTCAGGGAGCTGCGCGGACACACTGTCACAGCCCGCCCGCCACAGAGCAGCAGGAAGGCCGGCTCGTAGGCTCCACCCAGGATTAAGGCTTGTTTTGTTTCTGCCTCGCCTCAGCCCAGATACCTCCAGCCTGGTAGAGGCCTAGTGTGCGTCTGTCCGCTGCTCCGTTGGAGGCTGACGGATGGTACCTGTGACTCAAACCGCTTCTCCCAATTAGGAGGTAGCTGATGCTTGAATAAGGAGGGCACCGAGTCGTTCAATTGATTTCCCGGGATAACGTCGTGTGTCACGTCGGCTGTTGTTCAGATTATCTACATATGTATTTTTGATAACAGTAACAAGTGGGGCCATGGTGATGTGGCCAGAAATTATTTTTACATTAAAACTAAAATGAATATTGTATTTTCGTAATATAAACAGATTTTATGTTACAGGACATGCTCATTTTGGATCAATTCACTGATGAGTAAAATATTTCTTTTTCTTTTTTTGTGTAGATCACAGCCATAGAGGGCACTCATCCTCTACTAGTGTTTGTGAATCCAAAGAGTGGAGGGAAGCAGGGAGACAGGCAAGAGCTCTCTCTCCACTCTCACTGTACCTCAAAGACCAGAGCATCCCCAGGCTGCACATACAGCCCTCAAGGCTTGTTTAGTCAAACAGGAGCCCCATAACATGTAACCACAGACTCTCCTGATTCAGCAGAGGATCTCAGATGGCCTCCACTGACTGTCACATCCCTAGTTGGCAGTATATAGATTCAGGCCTCCTCCTTTCACCCAGAGCCTAATTGGGTTATTACTGAACATATTCATTCCAGTCCTTATGGCTCCAGTCCTCATTTGTTTAAATGATGAGATCAAAATATGACTTGCGCTAGTTGATATAATGAAATTGAAATTAAAACGAATTAGTCTTTCTAATGACTTCTTCCTTAAAGGGACTTAAGCAATATAGCAAAGAGACAATGACTGGGTTTGATGCTCACAATCATATTGTGGCAAAACCGCATTCAGACAGTGTGTAAGATTCAGTTAATCACATTTTAATGTTTGGATTTTAATTTCAAACCTGATGTTTAGTGGGATCCATAAAGGGTAGGTGAATCCATAGGGTTTTGTGGGTCAACATATATTGCTGTGTATATATACTGAATATACAGCTCTGGAAAAAAATAAGAGACCAATGCACATTTTTCTTTCCTTTCCAAAAAAGTTGAAAAGGAAAGTTTTGAGTGAGGAACAGCAGCGTTCAATTTGCAGTGGTCTCTTAATTTTAACCCTTCTGTTCCTCACTCAAAACCTTCCTTTTCAACTTTTTTGGAAAGGAAAGAAAAAGGTGCAGTGGTCTCTTAATTATTTCTGGAGATGTATATTGTCTTCTGCTGTCTCTTCCTCCTCTCTTCTTCTTTCCTCTCCTTTCCTCTTCTCCAGGATCTATAGAAAATTCCAGTATCTCCTGAACCCTCGGCAGGTATACAACCTTGCCAAAAATGGGCCCATGCCCGGGTAAGGTCACCTGACACAGACTCAGTATTATCATCTTAAGTGCAGGGAACACTCCGCAGTCATGATTCGCCATTATCAGTGTTATCCCCTAGTTACCTGTGGAATCAGTGTGGTGGACGAGCGACTGTTTGCTATGCTGTAATGTATTCTGCTGTTGCCTGACCATAATATCCAACATCTCATGCAACGGAAGCCTCTCAATATAAGCCTCTCACTCAATCAGGGAGCATACGCGCATAATTAAAAGGTGACATCAGACGTGGAACGGTAACGGAGACATCAACACTGCTCCAGTCTAGGGTTGTTTACGGCATGGGAATAGCGATATAGTCTGAGTGACGTTCAGTCGGCCAAGAGGAATGGATGGCCTCCCTCCCCCTTGTGATGTGTGACCATGCATATGAACAAGCGCAGCGTCGCCGCTGTTAGATAGACATACATGGGCTTCGGGCTGTGGACTATCCACATCTATGATTGGGAAGATGAGCAGATCAGATGCACAAGGTTGTTCCGTCAGAACACTCTGAAAGGCAAGAACGCATCACTGCCGTGCTCGAATGTCGCTGGGCTTTCATTAGCTTTTTGCTTAGTGGAGTAGAATAGTCTGAAATCAACTTTTGTGCTCGTAATTACGGTGGCCTTGAGGGCCAAAGAATGTGTTAGCCCCTTTGGGCAACCAAACATAATGGCTTTAGTCCATGGATCAGAAATTGACCTTGTCGGCCATCTTCTGTCTTCAATAATTGATTCTCAGTATTTGGAGCTTTGTTAGCTGGAAAGGCCATGTTTATTGACATGTTTGTGAGAGACTTGTTGCTCTCAGAAGAAGCCCCTCTATATTTAGCTGCAACATTCCAGATGACCTTGTCCGGCTGTAACCTTGTTAATATCTGGTGAAGTGTACGTAATGCAGTTTGCATTAACAAGGTGACTGGTCACTGTGGCCACTAGCAGGCCAAGGCAGCCGCATGCACTGCTGTCAATTAGCGCTAGCGCTAACGCAATTAGCCCAAATTAAGTGTTTGTTTCTTGGTATTTAAATATCCCCAAAGTTGCCTTTCATGTTCGCAGCCGTCTGTTTTTTGGCTTAATACAGTTTGCAGTCCCAGTTGGAAAGTAATTGAGCGAATCATTTATCCGCCATATGAGGCTCGGAGGCTCTTTCATTCAGTTAGGGCTTTGTTATTGTGAAGGAACGGAAGAAGTTGGACTGAACATCGGCCATCTTGATCTGATTAGCTCCTGACCAGGCTACTGTAGCTAGCTGAATGAATAATTGTCAATGTGATATGTGTTATTCTGTGAGATTCTAGTGGCCTTGGGAGAGTCGATCCAGTATAGCAGAGTTAGAATAGAGAAGTGACATGAACTAGGGATATGGAGAACACTCACCTTTCTGGAGGTTCCTATACTATTGGACAAAATAGTTACATTTTTCAAGACAGAATATCTAAAGTTATTTTTTAAGAAATTTAAGTAGCCTAGACAGCAAAATCATGCTTATTTTAAGCTGGGCTATTTACA
The DNA here is from genome assembly GCA_016801175.1 of Esox masquinongy. Lineage (NCBI taxonomy): Eukaryota > Metazoa > Chordata > Actinopteri > Esociformes > Esocidae > Esox > Esox masquinongy. The sequence goes on from JACXGI010008324.1 coordinate 23,860, forward strand.
TGATTATGGTGAACTATGTATATTTTTTTTCATGTTGTGTTAACTTCTGTTTTTGATGTAAGAACATTTGGTGTATTCCAGGTTAAATTTCTTCCGGGATGTTCCAGATTTCAGAGTATTGGCTTGTGGTGGTGATGGGACAGTTGGATGGATTCTGGACTTCATAGGTGAGGGTTTAATTCTAGGGTTAAACGGGCTTACATTCTGATGTATACTATTGGCAGTAATAGCGTAATGAGTGGAACTAGGCCTAAGTAGAATTTTGGCAATCTTGTCAAAATTGCATTCACATTTAAATATATATCCCTTAACATTTGATTGTGTTCTCTTCAAAAATGGCACATTTGTCCCAAACAATGAATTTTTTGTGCATTTTACAATATTGAATTTGCCTTTCATTACTTTTGTGAAATGCATTGATGTTGTTATTTTGAAAGAAATTGTCAAATATACTTTATGATTTGTATGAACACTTTCATTATGTCAAAGCCTGCGTATACAACAGAGGTAAAAATAGGATGATTATGTGAGTTCAAAATCGACATATTAGTTGTCATTAGAGGAATAACCGCCCAGAGTCTATTTTGTCTTGAAGACTTGCTTGTTCTGCCTTTCAAAAATTGCCTCAATTTTGTATCAATCAAAACAAAAACAGAACAAATGCTTCCCCTGAAATAGCCTGCGAGACTGGACATTCACTTCAGTAGTTTTACAGTTGAAATCTGAGTGATGGTCAAGTCAAATGACCAAGATGCTCTGACCATCCAGTACCAGACCTCAGACACCCAGACAAATTAAAGTTGAATAAAAAAGACATGACTGTATGTAAATGTGGATCGGTGATCAGTGTTGTGATGTGAGTCATGATGTTTCATTTTTGTGCCTCTTGTCTAGATAAGGCCAACCTGGCCAGGAACCCCCCTGTGTGTGTACTTCCTCTTGGAACAGGGAATGACCTGGCACGGTGTCTGCGTTGGGGAGGAGGTGTGTTTCATGGCCCACACAGTGCACAAAATGTCTGATTAAAAATGCTAAAAATGCTATTCCTCTTAAATGAAAGGAACATTTAGTTGATGCCTATTTTAACTAAGGTAGCATGGACTTACCTGTGATAGTTGATTTCACATTGTACCATGTTTATATCGATAAATACACAGGTCAGCCATAACATTATGAGCACCTAAGTAATATTGTGTAGGTCCCCCTTTTGCCGTCAAAACAGCCCTGACCCGTCGAGGCATGGACTCCACTAGACCTCTGAAGGTGTGCTGTGGTATGTGGCACCAAGATGTTAGCAGCAGATCTTTTAAGTCCTGTAAGTTGCGAGGTGGGGCCTCCATGGATCGGACGTGTTTGTCCAACACATCCCACAGATGCTCGATTGGATTGAGATCTGGGGAATTTGGAGGCCAAGTCAACACCTTGAACTCGTTGTTGTGTTCCTCAAACCATTCCTGAACCATTTTTGCTTTGTGGCAGGACGCATTATCTTGCTGAAAGAGGGCAATGCCATCAGGGAATACCGTTGCCATGAAAGGGTGCACATGGTCTGCAACAATGCTTAGGTAGGTGGTACGTATCAAAGTAACATCCACATGAATGGCAGGACCCAAGGTTTCCCAGCAGAACATTGCCCAAAGCATCACACTGCTTCAGCCAGCTTGCCTTCTTCCCATAGTGCATCCTGGTGCCATGTGTTCTCCAGGTAAGCGACGCACACGCACACGCACCGGCCATCCACGTGATGTAAAAGGAAACGTGATTCATCAGACCAGGCCACCTTCTTCCATTGCTCCGTGGTCCAGTTCTGATGCTCACATGCCCATTGTAGGCGCTTTCAGCAGTGGACAGGAGTCAGCACGGGCACCCTGACTGGTCTGCTGCTACGCAACCCCATACGCAACAAACTGTGATGCACTGTGTGTTCTGACACCTTTCTGTCAGTACCAGCATTAACTATTTCAGCAGTTTGAGCTACAGTAGCTCGTCTGTTTAATCGGACAACACGGGCCAGCCTTCACTCTCCACGTGCATCAATGAGCCTTTGACCCTGTCACCAGTTCACTGCTTTTCCTTCCTTGGACCACTATTGATATGTACTGACCACTGCAGACCGGGAACACCCCACAAGGCCTGCAGCTCTGACCCAGACGTCTAGCCATCACAAATTGACCCTTGTCAAAGTCGCTCAGATCCTTATGCTTGCCCATTTTTCATGCCTCTAACACATAAACTTTGAGGACAGAATGTTCACTTGCTGCCTAATATATCCCACCCACTGACAGGTGCCATGATTACAAGATTATCAGTGTTATTCAGTTCACCTGTTAGTGGTCATAATGTTATGGCTGATAGTATAGCAATTGTATTATTTCAATCAAAATGTTGTATATCTGAGAATTTAATTTTAATGGTAAAATAATGCTCCCCTACTGAATTATAATATGTATGGTCTATAAAATAATGTTTTGCCTTATCTGCTCTTGGGTATTATCCGTATTCTAACATGAGCTTCTTTGTCTGGTTTGTGTATTAGGTTATGAGGGAGAGAACATTCTGAAGATCCTGAGGGACATTGAGTACAGCTCGGAGGTGATGTTGGACCGCTGGAAGATCAACGTCACGCCCAACGATAAGGAGGAGAGGGGAGACCCTGTACCTTACAGCATAATCAACAACTACTTCTCCATTGGGGTGGTGAGTTACAATTCAATGTACCATTTAAAGCATATGTCACATCAGCACAGCTGTTTTAGATATTTGTTTGTATGTTAGTCATTTTTGGCAGTGGAATAAAGTGTGGGCTGAAGTCACACACTGTCCATAGACTGCTTTCAAGGTGAGAAAACAAATATCTAAATATGCTGAACTGTCCCTTTTAGCAAATATAGTGGGTCAACAAACTGTGCTGAGTCAAAGGTGGAGGGCCATGTTTGACCCGTGGTTCAAACGTAAAACCACAAGCCTGAAAACAGAATTATCGTGGACCACCCATACCCGCCTTATATCTTATATTAAGATGTGTGTGTGTGTGTGTGTGTGTGTGTGTGTGTGGTATAAGGCCATCATTTGAATAATGCTGTATACTGAATTTAAAGCAGCAGCGTAATCATATCTTCCAAGTAATCTTACTTGTTTTGATCAAATGCTGGTTAATTCTTTATTGAGATGTGCTTAAGCTTCACCCACCTCTGACTGAAGAATACATCATATTGTGTTCATCTGCGTGGCGTTACACGCCTTTAAAGTCATCAACAACGGAGTCCGTCGCCTCTCACTCCATCTGAAACATAATGACGTTGATTACACGTGGCTCGTGTAGGCCATTACCGTGAAATGTCAGGGGAAATATGGTAATTGACATTTGCTGGTTGGGAAACGGTGGCATCTTGGTGTTGTGACATTCGAACATAACGGGGAAATAAGTGATGCATGCCCTAACAAATGTTAGTGAAATAAAGGCCCTGCCCTTGTCCCATAATAACGAAGGCAGGTCCACTTAGCAGTCAAAAGGGTTGGAAGAAATGCTAGAAATAAATAGACTGCATCTTATAATTCCTCAGTAATTGTCAATGTTTTTGGAATGTATGTACAAATGATGTAAATGTCCTTCAACCAAACAAGGGTAACAGCCTTAGTAGATTTATTACTTTAATAACTGCCCGTAGATGTCATTGTTACAACATTATATTCATGGCCTTCTAACAGTGGGATTAGTATCCAATGAACAAACGTGTTGACAAATGAAGTTGTTTTCCGAGGATTAGGAAGATTCTGTGCCCTCGGTGGAATTGAGTGTGATATGATATTTTGTTTCACATTTCACATCAAATTTTGCTTTCCGTTGGAAAAAAACACTGGATACAATAAAGATTACAAAACAAGTCAAGCTAATAATTACCTCAGAGATTATGCAGATGAAGATAGATTGTTTCTGTAATGACATAGTCAAACTTAGGATCAGTGAGCTAATAGCCAAAAGGTTTCAGCATGTTGAACTAAAAAAAAGTGTATTCATAAGCATTTTTGTACTGAGTGTACACATTTTTTTTTAAATGAAAAAAGAAAAAAACACACATTTTTATCAAGTCTTGAATTGTGGCTGCCGGTACCCAACGGTACTCCAGACTCAGGTAACTAAATGCAGAGCTGACAGTATACTGTATTTCAAAACTAATTTTAAACTAAAATTCCTTAAGAACTTAGCAAAGAGCCCGGATCACATCTGACTTCATTTTTGTTTTCACATGATTTCACACAGAACTCCAAACCGTCAGATCTTCCCCAATGGGCCATCATCAGAGGACACTGTCAACTATTTTAGCAAACCTCCTGTTCTTATCTTTCCAATCTAGCCATCCCATCCAGTTGAATGGAATTAATGGAGCCATCCCTTTATGAGGACGTTGATGTGACGTGAAGTGTAATGATCTCAATCAGGACGTGTGCTGAGGGACAGACCTAATCACAGGGGAGGTCCTAAGATAATGCAGTCAGTACGCCTAATGACCCGGACTCTCATGTCAAAGTCATTACTCTCCCTGTGAAGGAGAATCATCAGCTGCCTGAGCGCCACTCATAATTGGACTAAACTTTGAGCTATGAGGGCACATTACATTACACATGTCCTGCATTAATTTGGGTGCCAGGGTTTTACAATAGTAATTATTCGATGGGCGCCCTGAGATGAGTGAGAGGGAGCGTGAGACTCCATTGTACCACTGCCCTTTGGGGGTGGAGGTTGAAGACGTCTGCGACATCGTCCGTTCAGACGTTCCACCGCTCATGTCCTCTTTATGTGCATTTGTACTTGCTTTACATTGTAGTGGCCCTAATGAAAGAAGTAGCAGTAGTATGTTGCACAATCTTTACATCACACTTACAGCTACAATCCACAAGTTACGTTTAGAGACCGAAACATACAGGGATATTTTTTTCCTTCTATAGTTTTGAGGTTGCTTGTAGTGGTTGCTGGCTGTAAACGGGCTGCAGTATATGTTCAGGTGTACTGATTTCAAACCAAAGGGGAGCCCTCTTCTGCTCTCTTGTTTTCAGTTATTGTCCTGTTTGTAAGAAAATCAAGTTACAATCTTTCAGATATATCCATCATCTTACCTTTTCTGGCTTGCGTTGAAGGTAGTTGGTGTCTGCAGGGATCTTGGAGATTCTTTTAGTCTTTATCTAAAGGTGTCTTGAAAAGACATCAAGAAAAAAAGCATTGATTTTTTTGGCTTCTCTTACGTTTTGTACAAAGCTAGCAGGGGGTCCTCCCTGTGGCTGGCGTTTCAATAGTGCCACTCATGAAGGAGTGGGTCAAAACAGATTGCTCGAGTGGGGGGATGGAAACAAATCCAAAAAGTTGCCTCAAGTTTCCCCCCTTTTTGTGAGCAAAGACTCAATTCGTTAGTTGTTCTTTTTATTTGGCATTCATCATGACTAACAAATTCAATTGAGGTTTCAACATTCCCAGGGGTAGTCTATATTTTTTTCAGCATTTCAAAGAATACACTAAATTTAAATGTTTACATTGATTTTTGCCATAGCAGACACTCCAGAGTGACATTTGATAATTGATGTCACAGTATTGTTGAGTACTTCTTGCTGATTGGCTGAAAGTGAATTGTAGAATGCATATTAATTATTGGGACAGTTGGACATTTTCAGGACAGCTACATGGAACACCTAATCACAATATAAAATGCAGAAGTTACTTTTAACCATCACATATGAAGAAAGCAGTCTATTCATTAATTCATTTATTTTTTGTTGTTTTTATTTTTGTTGTTATTTTTTGTTTTGGTGCCTACTGTCATGATCAGCTTTACTGTTCGAGGCATCCAAAACATGAAAAACCATCAGTTCATTAGTAAAACTTGTAAGTATAAAAGGAAACACATCATTTTTAATAGTGAATTTTTGCTTATGTTCTTGTTTGTTAACTGTGGTATGTGGGATAAACACCTCCATTCTGTACATTACCTTAGAGAAATGAACTCCACAAAGGTATTAAGCTATGCCTTGTCCCAATGTTGTGTCCATTATTTCCAAGGTACTGTAATGTACAGCACACTAGTGTTTATCCTTTACATAGTCATTGTCGAATAGCCAGGGGAGGCAAAAACTTACTTTACAGGATCCCAGTTGTAACAAGTACATTTTCCTCAGTACAGAACTTATGTTACCATTCAAAAGGTTGGGGTAATTTAGAAATGTTCTTGTTTTCCATGAAAACATACATGAAATGAGTTTGAATAGGAAATATAGCAAAATGAAATAACAATTGTGTCCTTCAAACTTTGCTTTCGTCGAAGAATCCTCCATCTGCAGCAATTACAGCCTTGCAGACCATTGGCCATTCTAGTTGTCAATTTGTTGTGGTAATCTGAAGAGATTTCACCCTGTGCATCCTGAAGCACCTCCCACAAGTTGGATTGGCTTGATGGGCACTTATTACATACCATACAGTCAAGCTGCTTCCACAACAGCTCAATAGGGTTGAGATCCAGTGACTGTGCAGCCCACTTCATTATAGACAGAATACCAGCTGACTGCTTCGTCCATAAATAGTTCTTGCATAATTTGGAGCTGTGCTTTGGGTCATTGTCCTGTTGTAGGAGGAAATTGGCTCCAATAAAGCACCATGCACAGGGTATGACATGGCACTGCAAAATGGAGTGATAGCCTTCCTTCTTCATGATCCCTTTTACCCTGTACAAATCTCCTACTTCACCACCACCAAAGCACCCCCAGACCATCGCATTGCCTCCACCATGTAGATGACATGGTGGTATCAAGCACTCCTCCAGCATCTTTTCATTTGGACTGCGTCTCACGAATGTTCTTCTATGTGATCTGAACACCTCAAATTTAGAGTTCTGTCCATAACACTTTTTTCCAATCTTCGTCTGTCCAATGTCTGTGTTCTTATTGCCATCTTAATCTTTTCTTTTTATTGACCAGTCTGAGATATGGCTTTTTCTTTGCAACTTTGCGTTGAAGGCCAGCATCATGGAGTTTCCTCTTCACTGTTGACGGGTTGTATTTAATGAAACTGCCAGTTGTGGACATGTAAGGCCTCTGTTTCTCAAACTAGACAATCTAATGTATTTTTCCTCTTGCTCTGTTGTGCACCGGGTCCTCCCAGTCTTTATATTCTCGTTAGAGCCAGTTTGCGCTGTTCTGTGAAAGGACTAGTACACAGCGTTGTACGAGATTTACAGTTTCTTTACAATTTGATTCTATATAATGGACAAAAAAATGTGCTTTTCTTTCAACAAGGACATGTCTAAGCGACCCCAAACTTATAACAGTAGTGTACGTGCAAAGTCAGTGCCACTAAGCAAAGACAACTGTATTTTTCAGGGGGAGAAGTTCAAAGTGTGTACTATATTTATGATATTCTTTATAGAGGTAGGCTTTAATATGTTTTTAGAAGATGAGCAGCAACTCTGTGCTGACATTAGCTTCTTCCACCATTGGGGTGCAAGAACAAAGAGGAGTTTTGACTGAGCTGAGCGGGAGCAGCCCTCCTGTAGGTCAGGGAGAGTCAAGAGACCAAGGATGGTGGAACTGTATACTCAGGTTGGGATGTAGGGTTTCAGCCTGAACTTAAGGAGGGGCACTTCCCCTTGCTGCTGCTATTAGCAAACAACATACACAAATGTTTTTTACTTTCACTCTCTTCATTATTGCAGTAGCTGTCAATCTCACAGTTTGTCACATCCATCACACATGCATGAATGCAAACACACACACACGCACACGTGTACACACACTTGTGTAGACACATGTACAGATACAAACAACCAACACTACCATCAGTCTACCAATGTGGTGCACCTCGAGCCACAGGTCAGAGAGGGCGAGAGAGAGATGGAGGGAGTGACAGAAAGTGGGAGAGAAAGAGAAATAGAGAAAGGAGGGAAGGGAAGAGAAAGGTGAACAGAGAGTGGAGAGAAAGGAGGGTGAGATAGAAAGGGGGGAGAAAGAGAGAAAAAAGGAGAGAAAACAAGTTGGTTGCCAAGGGAGCCGGCAGCATCCTGTACGTTGGGAGCTGTGATTACTCGCGATGTGTGTTTAATTAATTAGCCTGTGTGGAAAGACGGCGTGCTGTTCGTCAGGCTCTCTGTCAATACCCCCATCCCTGGATCAAACGTCAGCCACCGCCCGGCTTCCAGTTGGCCAGGAATTCAAAAACACCCTGGATCTGTTTAGGCATATCAATATGCATCGGGCATATGTGTCGTGGTGTGGGTGCAACTGAAATGTTGGTGAAGTTGGCTGAGATTCGGATGAGACAAGGGGAAGAAGTTGACTTTAATTGGTGTTATAAAGTCGTCGTCTTGATTGTGGCATAAACATTGTGCCCGTATTTTGCGGCATCTTTGTTTCACACAACCCTGTTGCTGATTAAATGAAGTGATACACCATGTTAAAACTCATACGCCCTTTAATCCAGCTTTCAAAATGAAAACCTCAATAAAACGTTAATAGAATGTGCTCGTAATGTATTACAGCCGCTTAACATTGGTTGATTCCTGTCACTGTGTCCTGTTCCAGGATGCTTCCATAGCACATCGGTTCCACGTGATGAGGGAGAGACACCCTGAGCGTTTCAACAGCAGGTACGTGTTGTTGTGTTTTTACCACGTTAACTCCACCCTCCCTGTTGACTGTCAGATGTACCTGTGACCCAGCTAACTCTAACGGGTACTGTATAGTTAAAACTGATGTCATGTGATGCTACGTCTCCGTCTTTCAGTCTTCTGTGTTGTCACAGACGTTTCGAGATTCATTTTATTTACGTATTTATGATGAGCCTGGAGGAGTTTTCATTTGTACTGTCAGTGGATCTGGGGACAGTTTTACAGGTATTCAGTAGGTTCTTTCATTGACAAAGTTAAACAGGATAGTTTTGACGTTGGATCATTTTTCAGCAAGTTGGGATGGATAGATATCGATCCCAACTTGCTGAAAAATGATCAATGTCAAAACTATCCTGTTTAACTAAGATAGATAGATATCAATCTATCTATAATTTTATAATTTCTTTATTTTATATATAAATGTATAAAAAGATTTATGTATAAAATCTCTGCACATAATTACAAAGCAAAAAATACAGCTCTATATTTTGGTCCATCAAAACCATGCCTAGAAACCCTCGGACTGAAATGTGATTTTTCTTTTTCGTAACCACTTCATAAATGGACATACTTACCCTCTGTGATTACCTTAAAGGGTTGTGTTCACCTTTAGAGATTAACAAATGTGGCATCTACTGTATGTTCCCATCAATATTTAATGTAACAATACATCTTTACTATAAGTACAGAATAATTGCATGGGTAATTGAATTTGCTTGGGTAGTTTGACATCATGTATTTATCGGAGGGATGACAGAGTCTGGTAATAATTCCATTTGTACTCATTATTATATTTTACTCTGACTTTAGTTCAACATTTAGCCAACTAGTATCCAATGTTTCATGATCCTGGAGCTCTGCCAGTGTAGGTGCTGTGCCAAGAGAAGTATTAATATAGAGTTCTTTCATTTTTTGTGCATCCTGTTGTAATGCCATGGTGTGTATTTGTGGGAACACCTTAATGCTGTGAATAAAGATGAAATGACCTGTTAGGATACATGTTTTAACTGGTTTAATATTGAACTGTTAGCTAATATCAATCAAAAGTGTTACATGTCTGTACGGCTCCACGTTTTAAAACAAGAGACAAAAAAGATGTATACAAAGACATCAAAGATATTGTTTTATACAATATTAAGCCCTGGTGAAAAATGATTGAGATATTTTAAGAAAATTATACCATCTGTTATTTGAATTCAATGAATAATTTACAAGAGGGAATGGGTTTAGGATCTCTCTATTACACAATATCCTTGCCAATTGAATAATGCATGATTATAGTATTTCAAGGTAGCATAGATTTTGTTGGATTTGTCCAAAGGGCTCATGTCCATTGTAAGTACAATGCAACTTATCATGGAGCCTTTTCCTTCCCAATGGAGGGAATATGAAGTGTTCTGCAGCAGGTGGAAGTCAGAGAACCGTGTCCGTGCAGAACATTAAGGCCTGTGAAGCCACAGCCTGACACAGGAAGGTTTACAGCCAGCCAACCCAGCCTGACACAGGAAGGTTTACAGCCAGCCAACTCAGCCTGACACAGGAAGGCTTACAGCCAGCCAA
>JACXGI010008325.1:17068-34166 GCA_016801175.1 Esox masquinongy
GTTGGTTTGGTTGCTGGTTGTTTAATGGGCTCTCTTGTTGAATTTATTCCAGGTTGTTGAATGGTCTTTCTTGTTGGTTAAGTTCTTGTTTTTTTGTCACTGGTTCAATTTGCTGAAAGGTTGCAGTCCAACCAGTCCACGTCCCAGGAGCAGTCTGGTGAGAATCAGAGGTCATTTTCAAACAGAACTCTCCATAACATACGTTTCCTCAGCCAAGGTGTCAGCTATTGATACTGAATGTTAGTAAACTGTAATATTTTAGTATCTTTAGTATATCTTTAATATTCAGTATTCCTTGCCAATACTGTATCGACACGACGGATCAGTTAAACTTACTCTGAGCTGTTGCAGAATGAGCCAAGAGAGAGATGACTACTGTCCTTAAAACCACTAAGAACAGCACCGTCCTTCAGTCTCAATGGTTGACTAGATTTTTTTGAGGTTCTGAGAATAGAAACCAGCTATCGGCAGATGTTCAGTTGCTTCCTGGTTCTCACAAACATGGGTTTCACCAGACGTTCCACCAATACCTGGCCATGACAGACGACTCGACTGCTGGTATTTTACCACATTTCGCCTGGTGCAGAGCAGGATTTTCCTTAATGCCGGCTATTGACTGATAACAGTTATTGAAAGCTGATGTTTTTTTCAACAAAGGCATATTCCAAACGTGAACAGCCTTGAAGTTAATGTAAATGTCATACTATTAACCATAAACCATTCTAACAGTACCAGTGAGCTAAAATCCTCAGAAACTGTTTTACTGCCAAAACCACACAGATCAAATGCAAGCCACTGACAATACCGCACAGATGTGAAAACCATCTCGCTGTTGGTTAGCTGGTTGCTACGGGAAATGTGATAGGGTTGCGGTAGCTCTGCAGTCACTGAATGTGACCCAGATATACAATTTAAAATGGGAAGGCCTGTCACTTAGGTATTGTGTAAATATTGTGTAGAATTTGCTTGTAATCTAAGCAAAGATGCAATCTGTTCAATCTTAAATGCATGACGGTGACCCAAGGAAACATGCACCCGATTGCCTTTGAAACAAAACAATGACCTAAACCCTCGTTCACACCTCCACACCAGGCCGGGCGTAAAAATAACCTGTACTCATCTCGTCACACATTTTAAATGATCTCCTGGAGGCAAGACGTTGCTGTGTCAGTAAGCTAGAAAACAGACTAAATCTGTCCCTCAAAACAACCAAAGTGTATGAAAGAGATGGTTGGAACTGTTATTTAACTATTATTGTAAAGTATGATTTCAGACGTAGGCACTTACAAACAAGGGGATTTCCAATCCTGTTATCCCCACTGTCATGAGCATATCAGTCGGCCTCTCGGCTTCAATTAACCCTGTGTAAGAATTTCTGCTTCCTTGTTCAAACGTATCATGGAAATTACCTTACAAGAAAACGTCATTAAGCTCTCGTTTCCCTTTCCAACAATTACCTACAGTATCAATTTGTCCAAATCTATAATTTATGTAATATATATAAATAATATATATGCATAATATATGTATAATAGGTTCTGTGTCCCATATTGTTTAACATGTTTTATAATTAAGGTGGGGTAAATGGCCAATTTACCACATCTAAGTGCTGTTTTGCGCAGGACCCATTGTAGAGTGCCTAGTCACAGCACTTTTCTGTAATATATTGTTAATAATATCACAAACACAACAAATTATACTTGGAATTAATACAACCCCCCCCATTTTTCCACAAACACATTTAAAATAACTAACCCAATTTATAAAACATTATCATAAGTGTGGTTTTAATGTTTACAAGAAAACTACAAACTCAATAAATCAGACATTTCATGTACAGAATGTATTTATTATGACCCGCATACTATAATAGGTCATGATTAGTAGCATATTCTTTGACATTACAACTACTGGTAAATAAAAGAGTTAGTCTATGCAGACCAACACCTTTGCAGCTGAAGACAGTGTATTTTAAGCTTTTTCCAGGTGTTACTAGAATTTACTCTGATCGAGGAATTTGATGATATTCTTGACCAAAGGATCGTCTGGATTGGCACAAAAGCGGTAGTTCTTTTTTGTGATCAAGCTGGAAGAGACCAGACAAAAGACATGTAAACATCAGTGGATTTGAAAAAGCGTTAATAATACATGCAAAGGAAATATCTCTTTTCAATACTTTAGGCTACATACATGACTCCCTTCTTAGAGCAGTCAGATCTGGTGACTTCATAATCCCTGATGGCTTGTTTGGGGATCTTTCTTGGGTAATATTTGAAACAGCATTCTTCAGGAATATTTCCACCTGTATAAAACAAGTACTTGTCATTTTTAGTTTTTTCCTCAATATGCAGTCAGAACGAAATCACTGAATCTTACCACTTCAGAAAAGAAATCTTAGGTCTACTCTCACTAATTTCTTTGATATCTGATTGGATCTTAGTTCTGCTCTCTCCAATTTCTCTGGTATCCGGTTGGATCTCAGGAGGAGTTGAGCCCTAGGAACATGCCTTAAGACTTAACTGACCTGAGGGCTACTAGCTGTTCCAGTCCAATGTCCACCTTAATGTTTCTGATCGAGATTCTGTCTGACGACTCTTTCTGTTACCACCCACAGCCCACATCGTCAACCATGTCCAAAGTTCACCTAGTTGTGTTGCGGATCTACATTCTACCTGAAGACTCCTGCTGTCAGTGGAAACAGCCAACATGATCTGCTGATGGGGTAAATGTTTAAAATTGTATATTGATAAATGATGTGGCCTTGAAATTGTATGTAGTCGTATAATCTCCACCTGGACAGCTCCTCTCTAGTTTTCATCCTTAGTTCAGTCCTTTCTAGGGTGTTTTCCTCTTTGGGGTTTTAGACTGGGTATTTGTATAAGCATGTGGGACCTCCTGGCCTCAGTATGGAATCTCAAGTTAGTACGAAATATAGATGATATAGATGCACGTACAGTATGAACACTGTGTTGTACCTGCTTTCATATAGAACATGTTTATTCCTTGGTTGTGTCATTTGTAATTAATTCTTATCTTATTCTGAAACTGTAGGCCAATCATTGTTGGCCTCTGTCATGGCGGACGAATGGCACCTCTTGGTTTGGTCTCAGGTTGTTGAACGGTTGCTCTTGTTAGTTTGGTTGCTGGTTCTTTAATGGTCTTGGTCATTGGTTCAGTTTGCGGAATGTTTGCGGTCCAACTACTCCACATCCCAGGAGTTGTCCAGTGAGAATCAGATGTCACTGTAAAACAGAATTCCCCATAACATACTGTTTCCCCAGCCGAGGTGCCTGCTATATATAAAAGAGAGAAGTGATTAATTCCATGGATAAAGTGTAGTCACTACAGGATGAATTCCAATTATTGGTACTTCATTTTAGTAATCTGTATTTTAGTATCTCTAATGCATCTTTCATATTCAGTATTCCTTGCCAATACTGTATTGACACGATCGATGAGTTAAACTTACTCTGAGTTGTTGACCAAGGAGCCAAGAGAAATCACTAAGAATAGCACCATCCTTCAGTCTCTCTGGTTGTCTGGATCTTTTTGAGTTTATGAGAATTGAAACCAGCTATAGTCATATGTTCAGTTGCTTCCTGGTTCTCAAAATGTGGGTGCCACTACCTCAGGGCTGACCAACACTGTTCCTGGAGGTCTACTGCCCTGTAGGTTCTCTCTACAACCGCATTTGGGACTAACCCGTTTAAGCTTTTCATCCAGCTAATTATTAGAATCAGGTGTGCTAATTTACAGTTGGAGAGAAAACCTACAGGACAGTAGAACTCCAGGAACAGACGACTCGACTATTGGCATTTTACCACATTTTGCCTGGTGCACAGCAGTTTTCGTTAATCGCCGCTTTCGCTGGCAAAACAATCTCGCTGTTCGTTAGCTAGTTGCTAAGGGAAATGTGATATGGTTACGGTAGCTCAGTAGTCACTGAACGTCACCCAGTTATACAATATAAACTGAGGTCTGTCGCTTATAGGTTGACATTGAGATGGGGGAGCATGTTTTTTACTAGCTATAGCATGAATGGAGGAAAATAAAGTCTGTTGAAATGTATGGTAACAAATATTGTGTAGAATTTGCTTGTAATCTAAGCAAAGATGTCATCCGTTCAATCTTAAACGCATGGCGTTGACCCAAGGAAATATCCACCCGATTGCCTTTGAAACAAAACAAAGACCTAAACCCTCGTTCACACCTCCACACCAGGCCGGGCTTTAAAACACCCTGTACTCTTCTCTTCACACATTTTAAAGGATCTCCTGGAGACTAGACGTTGCTGTGTCAGTAAGCTGGACAACAGACTAAATCTGTCCCTCAAAACAACCGAAGTGTATGAAAGAGATGGTAGGAACTGTTATTTAACTATTATTGTAAAGTATGACTTCAGACGTGGGCACTTAGAAACAAGGGGATTTCCCATCCTGTTATCCCCACTGGCTTGAGCATATCAGTCGGCCTCTCGGCTTCAATTAACCCTGTGTAAGAATATCTGCTTCCTTGCTCAAACTTATCATGGAAATTATCTTACAAGAAAACGTAATTAAGCTCTCGTTTCCCTTTCCAACGATTACCTACAGTATCAATTTGTCCAAATCTGTAATCTATATAAAATATTATATAATATACATAATGTGTATGATATGGGACACAGAGCCTATATATAATATATATATATATGTGTATGTATAATAGGTTCTGTGTCCCATATTGTTTAACATGTTTCATAATTAAGCTGGGGTATATGGCGAATTTACCACATCTAAGTGCTGTTTTGCGCAGGACCCATTGTAGAGTGCCTGGTCACAGCACTTTTCTGTAATATATTGTTAATAATATCACAAACACATCAAATTATACTTGGAATTAATACAACCCCCCCCCCATTTTTCCACAAACGCATTAAAAATAACTAACCCAATTTATAAAACATTATCACAACAGTGTGGTTTTAATGTTTACAAGAAAACTACAAACTCAATAAATCAGACATTTCATGTACAGAATGTATTTATTATGACCCACATACTATAATAGGTCATGATTAGTAGCATATTCTTTGACATTACAACTACTGGTAAATAAAAGAGTTAATCTATGCAGACCAACACCTTTGCAGCTGAAGACAGTGTATTTTAAGCTTTTTCCAGAGGTTACTAGAATTTACTCTGATCGAGGAATTTGATGATATTCTCGACCAAAGGATCGTCTGGATCGGCACAGAAGCGGTAGTTCCTTTTTGTGATCAAGCTGGAAGAGACCAGACAAAAGACATGTAAACATCAGTGGATTTGAAAAAGCGTTAATAATACATGCAAAGGAAACATCTCTTTTCAATAGTTTAGGCTACATACATTACTCCCTTCTTAGAGCAGTCAGATCTGGTGACTTCATAATCCCTGATGGCTTGTTTAGGGATCTTTCTTGGGTAATATTTGAAACAGCATTCTTCAGGAATATTTCCATCTGTATAAAACAAGTACTTGTCATTTTTAGTTTTTTCCTTAATATGCAGTCAGAACTAAATCACTGAATCTTACCACTTCAGAAAAAAATACTCAACCAGAGGGCTGATGTAGGACCTGTAGTCTTCTAGATTTCACATTGACTAAAACTGCATTAACGGGTGAATCAACCCGACGTGCGTCAGACACATTAAGTGATTTCAGAAATATGAATATTTGGTTTCAAGAATGCTCAGCAAAGCGGAAATTACTTACTGTTGCCCATCGCGGCGGACAAGAGGGCCATTCCCAGGATACACAGCAGAAGGATCTGAGCGGACTGCATGACTGGCCGATTCCACGTAGGATAAGCAGATAATACTGAACACCAAACCTCAGCAGCTACACAGAGGTTCTGAACGCAGGACAGACTCCTTGTCCCTTTAACATCGGAGGAGGGGAGGGAGGTGTGTGGTTTTGGGGGTGTGGGGGTTGGGTATGGACGGTTTAGGTAAGAAAATGTTCCACTGCATTAAAGGTAGTAGAAAAAAAACTGATAAACCCGAGGCGCTAGAAGAAAATGCGCGCGTGGTTAGCCCACAACAGACTACATGCACAGGTCTGCTTGTCAGAAGGTTCGACGCGGCGTCGTTTGCAAGGCATTGAAAAGTATTGCCTACGTCGCACACGCCGTCCAAAACCCAGTGTTACTCAATGGTAAAAGGTAACGACCCTCTATTAGGCTGTGAAGAAATAATTGATTCCACGACAACAGGAAAACAGTGAGAATACAAACCTGAGACTGATAAAAGGGGACAGTCTCACCGTCCATCAAGCCGTATATGCATTTTATTTCATGAAACAGTCACGCTTTTACACTTCAAGTGACATACAGTCTCAGGTTTGGCCCCACAGTATCCCACATCCCACTCCAGTTCTCCTCAAGTGACCCTTGACCTTCAGGAAAGGTCACACCAACGAAATAAGAGGCCACGGTGAAACAGACGACAGGTAATTGGTAGGTTGGACTAATTACAGTCCTGTATGTGTGTGTGTGTGTGTGTGTGTGTGTGTGTGTGTGTGTGTGTGTGTGTGTGTGTGTGTGCATACATATACACTGCCCATGGTGTACTTCTAAGTTATTAGGAGTATTTTCAATTACCCATTTCTTTGCTTTTCAAATCTAACTTAAAATCACACACACACCTATGAGGGACACCAATAAAGCACAAAGTCCTAAACAAACGAGAAGAACTGGTAAACACAGACACACCGGCTCCACAGGCCAACATCTGGAAGGAGCTGCAGGGGTGAAACTGGGTGAAACTGCACGAGTTGACGAATAAAAGTATGATTGTGCAAAATGCTGTATTGCAGTTCTGCGGCATTTACCACATAGGGAAAGTGTGTGTGTGTGTGTGTGGGGGGGGGCGGAGTGGAGTTATTTTTCATACCGTGATCAGACGTTCTACACAGGGCAAGAGGCTGTGAAACAACCTCAACCAGGGGCATGTGTCTGACATCCTGTTACTACTGCTGGTTCTCCGCTGCACACTGAGTATGCAAATGTAAAAGCAAAAATGCTTTCGGAACAGGTTCAAATACATCATCTTCTGAAGTAATTGATTTTTGGTAGGCAGTGATGCCGGCAGGCGCATTAAGCGGCGGTAATATCTGAGAGCTGAACGGCACACCAGAGGGTTCTCCCATCGAGCCTTAACGCCTCTAAACCGAGGCTGATGTGTTCAGGTAGTTCGAAACAATGAGGAGCCGAGCTCATTACACAGGTCCTCCCCCGTATAGTAGGGAGGTCGTCACGGACACCCCACGGAGTAAAACAGATTCCAGTTGGGTCACGGCACGGGCCGTATTGGACGTGAGTGATCACATCCTATTGGATGTGAGTGATCACATCCAACACGTACTGGGACCAAACAGGGACGACGGCCATGACCCGTTAACCACAGCAGTACAACATAAGACCATCACCGACAAAGAGAGATGTGCTGGACAAAGAGAGATGTTCTTACTAACCGACGACATTCAAGAAGAAAAGCAAAGAAAGACTAGGTACTCATCCCAATGAGTAAATGAAATGTGCCATAACAAAAGGACACCAGAGAGACAGTGATATAGAGTTCAGCAATATGGTGTCACTGTGTCCCAGACTATGGTCACAATCCCCCTTAACAGGTCCAGTTTAAAACCACATTAGGAAAGGACATCGTTAAATATTCATTTATTTCTTCAGGCAGCTTAGTTCCTCTGTGAAAAAGTTGGTAAAACCTTCTTTTAAAGTGAACTGTAATATTGCAGAGCCTTTAACAGCACCGGACACCCAAAAAATACATGTTGCATTTACGCTGTACATTCATAAGAACAAAATAATAATAATTATAATATCTCATTTCAAGTTGATGAACAGTTCTTCTTAAATCAAAAAAGCCAGAGGCTACTTGTTGGGAATCCGGTACTTCGTGGAATGGTACGGAAACAAATAATTAACAATCGACAGAACAAACGAACAGAAAACAAATAAAACAAAGCGTCAAAGCCACATCACATCAAACAAAACACAGAATAACAGTAAAAACCTCAGCTGACCTGCAGAAGGGCCAACGACCACTGAGTCCTGGAGTAGAGGGAGACGAGAGGGAGGGAGAGGTGGGGAAAAGAGTCAAAGAGAAAGTAGGAAATAGTGGAAGAGGGGTGAGGTCCCAATTGGGAACTACAGTCCCTGCTAGCAATTGGTGGGAGTATAAAGTACATTAAAGAGACCCCTTTATCCTTCTTCCTCGGCCTTCTTCCTGGTTTAACACTGGGGCTGGGGGCACAGGTTTGTCGGGTGCAGGGGGGGGTAAAATAAGGCCTCGTCACCCCTCAGCCCAGTCTGTTCCCAACCTGCAGGGGCCAGGTCTAGGGGGAGCACAGTGGCTGGTTGTCCCCGGCCTGGAGCGATTGTCCCTGGCCCGGAAGGTCCCTGGGGGTCCCCGTGGACTGCCCTCGCACACAGCCTAATCTGGACTGGTGACCGGTGTTCCATAGTCAGGTAGGGTACGGGGGTAGGGTAGCGTCTGTGTTTCTCATCTCCGGGATGTCCACGGCACTCAGCGCTTCAGGACCGGACTGTTCCGCTCCTGCTCCTTCTGTGTGGCCTGAAGAACCTAGAGAGACGAGGGGGGTGGAAATTAGGACACAGGGGCCGTGTCAGGACATGCAGAATGAGTCACGTTTAACAGGGACCGTGTCCGGACAGGATGAGTCACGTCAAACAGGGACCGTGTCAGGACAGGATGAGTCACGTCTAACAGGGACCGTGTCAGGATAGGATGAGTCACGTCAAACAGGGACCGTGTCAGGACAGGATGAGTCACGTCAAACAGGGACCGTGTCAGGACAGGATGAGTCACGTCTAACAGGGACCGTGTGTCACGTCAAACAGTGACCGTGTCAGGATAGGATGAGTCACGTCTAACAGTGACCGTGTCAGGACAGGATGAGTCACGTCAAACAGGGACCGTGTCAGGACAGGATGAGTCACGTCAAACAGGGACCGTGTCCGGACAGGATGAGTCACGTCAAACAGGGACCGTGTCCGGACAGGATGAGTCACGTCCGGACAGGATGAGTCACGTCAAACACAAATGGATGGCCTAGGTTTTAAACAGGAAACATGAAGAAAAAAAAAAAACCTTGAACCCAGTCAGAGGCCCGCCACACACCACAGTTATAACAATGTGACCACCACAGAGCTCAAAATCACTTGCAAAAATATTTACATATCAGAGCATTCAAAATATTCTGGAACTCAGAATATTTTGAATTCTCTCAAATTTAATGTTTGCTAATTCATATTTGTCAATAACGCATTCTGCTGATTCCTATGAAATTATTAGTCGTTGGGTTGGATTTTTTAGGGATTCTGAGGCACCCAGAATAATTTATAGTGGATCTGGGTCAAGCGAGGCTTCTAGGATGTCCAAGAGGATCTCTCACATTCGAGACCAATAGCTTTGAAGGTTAGTGTCACCCACAGGGTGAAAGCTATTAAGCCGTGTGCCTTATGCAGTATGACATTTCACACATAAAAGAAGGAGTGTCTGGGAAGGTCGTCTGTAGTTTGGTTTTAGAATAGCCTAATCAGTGTGGAATTATACAAGACATTGTCTGAAGTTGATTATATATTAATGTATTGCAGTTTGCTATGTACATTTCGTTGTCTTGTTCCTCCAAGCCAGCCCTAGCGGCACCTGTTTTGGGGTGGGGGAGGTCTAGCATTTCTAAACGCTGGAAGACGCTTTCTAACAGCTTCTAATTTGTAGATATCGGAGTTGGATTACCTCAGCTCAACTGAAAAAGAGGCCAAAGCTAGTTTAAATGCAGTCCTTCTATGTCAATCTTCGCACTCCATCCAGAACCAGCTGGAAGAAGCAACAATGACACCACAGTCATTGACAGCGCAATTATAAGATACAACCTGGGAGAGACAATCCACCAACCCGGATTTTTAAAATTATTTTCACATATCCTAGAGGAGTAAGTTAGCTTTGAGTAGGTAATGATTATTTTCCTTAATTTATTTTAATCCCCAAAATGTGTACATTAACCAGGAGCCGTCTTTAATGGCAGACGTTCTGAGCAACACTGGTTTTGCATATGGCCCGTAGCGTACAATTGTGCCAATCACCCCACAGTATTCAGCGTGTTCTCCGGCTAATTCCGTGGGGAGAAATCACTACGTTACATTCATATATTCGGTCCATGAAGCTTGGTCCATAGACAAAGATCTGCCCATCACCTCACCTGTGCCCATTTCCTATTCTTGCTGGTCATGTGGACTGCGTGGATGTGGGAGAACAGCTGGTCAGAGGGGATGAGATCGGGCAGCCGGGTGAGGAACTGGGCGTTGTGGATGAAGTCCATGCGGGTCAACACGTCCTCGTACAGGCGCAGGATGCCCAGGGCCACCCGGAACAGGAACTCGTCGCCGTCGCGACAGAAGACGTCCCAGACCCGGCACGCCAGGTCCAACGGCAGGGACTTACTGTACAGGGTGAAGATCCTGCAGAGAGAGGAGGAAGACAGGCGTCACATATCGGGACTCACCTTTCTGTACTAACAGAGAGAAAATGTTAGAGAGATCAAACCGATGTTGGATTATCGATTTACTTTTTATTCGTAGATGCACGCCTTTACGGGCATGAGGAGTAGACAGAGACTGTTTACCCAAACGCACGCAGAGGAAAAGGCCAGATTCTGGCTGTTTACCGCCCGTAGGCGAGACAAAGAATTTGCCGCCCTTTGCCTGTCCCAGCTAAGCTACAACAGCATCATGTAGTGTTGGCATGCAACGCTACGTTACGAAAGCTCATCTATGTGGGACGATTAGCCTACCAGTTCTTAAACAGGCAGTTGCATTTCTAAAATCACTAATATTTTCAAGTTATTAGAATTCTTGGAATTTGTTTCAAACTATTGCGAGCAAACTTTGAGATGTCTCAACATGGCTCCCTGCGGTTCTGAACACATTCTGTGTACAGGAGAGGACTCAGCACACAGCTTCCTGTACACCCTCTTCACCCACTACTGCGTTCCTGTACACAGTTCCAAGACAATCGTCAAGTTCGCAGACGACACCACTGTGGTAGGCCTGATCAGTGACAATGATGAGTCAGCCTACAAACTGGCCCTCAGTGCAAAGAAAACCAAGGAGCTCATTGTGGATTACAGGAAGTCTAAAGGCTGCAGTCACGCCCCAGTTCTCATCGATGACACACTGAGGTGGAGCGTGTGTCCAGCTAAAAATTCCTGAGTGTCCACATCTCCGAGGACCTCTCCTGGACCCTCAACAACTCAGCCCTGGTCAAAAAGGTACAGCGGCACCTGTACGTTTTGAGGAGGCTGAAGAAGGCCCGCCTGTCTTCCAAGATCCCTGTGAACTTTTACCGCTGCACAATCGAGAGCATCCTGACCATCTGTGACAGTGTGATTTAGCGGTTGCTCCGTAGCCGATCGGCCCTGCAGCGGGTGGTGAAAACCGCCCAGCACATTCCTGCTTAACTCTGTGACTCTACTGAACTCTGTGACACATCACTAACCGTACCACACCCCCCCCCACCCCAACCTAGTTGCACTACTCCCTTTGTACCACTCTGACGCTGCCTTGCAAAGTCTGATGATGGAAGTTTTCAGTTGTTACAGGTACGCGTCTACCTCAGGAACCTCACTGCTGCTATCCCTGCATTTCAGTTGCACATGCACCTTGCACATTCAATTTGCCTCTTTGCACATTGAGTACTGCCATCATCCTTGCATTTTTACAGTTGTTACATACGCATGTCTACCTCGGGGACCTCATTGCTGCTACAGTATCTCTGCGTCCCGGTTGCACATGCTACCTTACTCCTTCAAATTGCCTCGACTGCACATCTAGAATGTAATTTGCCAGAATTGCCATTTGTACCCATACAACTATTATCCCACTTGTAACATACTATACTTAATACTTGTAAATCCTCTGCCCTCCTCTATTGGCCTTAATTGCACATTTAGTATTGCCATTTGTACTGCATTTGCCTCTATTGCACATCTATACATTCCATTTGTAATATACATACACTTAATACTTGTATATACTTGTACATTTTCTGCCCTCTTATTTGCACTTCTGGTTAGATGCTAACTGCATTTCGTTGTACTGTACTTGTGCATGTTCAATGACAATAAAGTTGAATCTAATCTAATCATTCATATGCAGAAACATAATTAGAAGTAACAGGGGCATTAACATTTGAACAGGACAGTCTGCAAACACACCAACCAGCTGCACAGAACATGTCTCTTCCTGGGACCCACTCGTCTAAGCAACATTTAGTATGGTCCTCTAGGTCATGACATTTCTAATGTGCGTGGCTCATATTAACCAAGCTGCGTGGTTGAAGTGCCCCGTCCAATACTAGAGCAAAAACAACAAAGTGTGAGAAAGGGCGCTTTATAAACAGTGCTCTGTGGTGAAAGCAGGGGGAGAGAATAAAGAAGGTACAACCCACTCACGCATCCTGCCATTTTAGTGAACACCTGAACTAATATCAAAATACTACTGAGAAATAAGAACTTACATACTAATAGTTTATGCTTTACATATTTTCAAAAGTACATTTTGTAGTCAGCTGAAGGGAAAACTATTGAGCTAATTGGGGAAGAGAGAACATTAAGGAGGTAATCGGTTCTGACTTACCAGTCAATTAAATAAATATCGGGGGTCAACTTGTTTTCCTTGAAATGTGCAAACAGCTTTGGTAGGTTTTCTTCAAAGAACACTTCAAATGCTGCAAAGTACGTCAACATCTGAAGAGGACAGAGCAGAAGAAACAGTGACGCAGATAGAAACCACATCGGCCTGGCAACAGCAGTCAATCATAAAATCATGTTGAAATCACACAAACAATGGAAGCTACAGAGACCATCAGACCAGAAAAGGTTTCTAGATCAAATCCACGAGCAGGAAAGGTGAAAAATCGGTCCCTCCGACTCTGAAAGAGACCATTAACCCTAATTGCCAGCCTGATTGTTGCTGTGAATGAGAATGCGTGCCCAGTCAACTTCCTGGTTTAATAACAGCATAAAAGGTCAATGTATTTTCCTGCAAATTGGAGTTAATGGGTTGCGCAGGCTTTTGTTCCAGCCCGGGACAAACACCAAGCACACTTAACTAGCCTGGCTAAGTGTATGCGTGCGACTCACAAGGCTGTGGTCCACTCTGAAGAAGGCCATCTGACAGGGTTTGTTCAGCAGGTTGGCGAAAGCTATGAAGGCGTCTGCCGTGTCCAGGTTGAGGATCAGCACCGCCGCGATGAATGACATCCCCTGCACCTGAGAGACAGGCAGCCATGTTATCTCCCTAGAACCCCATTCGTGTCAATGAGGACGTCTGGGCTTGCATGTAAACGGTCGAATATATCATAGGTCATTCTTGGAAAAATTAATGTTTTGAAATGAATCTCATCTTTTAATTTTGGCGAGTTATTTAGCAGTGGTATGCGTTAAGGAAAGCTCAGAATCCGTTGTTTCTGATACCATCCAAACATGTCACCTTTACGTGAATATTAAACGATTTGAAGTAGTAACTTCTGGTACCACAGGAACAACAAAATCTCCTAAACCACTCATAATTTCTGTTTGTTTGCGCTCAGGTGTGACTGCAAGTTAATTACTGTGTTGCAGGTGTAATCAACTCCAACACTACAAGGTCCAGAGCCTGCTGGTTCTGTGCTACCTCGTCATTAATTGCACCCATCTGATTTCCCTTTCCTAAATAAGTCCCAGATTAGAATATTGACATAAAAAAGGGACAGCATAGCTTCGACTGAACTTCAACTTATTCATTTGTTGTTCATTTACACCTGGCCGCACTAATTATTTGCTGAATATAATCGCTAGCTAAGGTCAGCAAACATGTTGTTGTCGTTCCTCGACCAGCATTCGTGTGCCACAGCGCATACAGCCAGTTACGTGAAGGGGCTATAAGAGAGCAAGGTCTGGTGAATTTCTCAGCACAACACCGGCAGTGTTTTCTCTCTGCAATGTGTCTTAACTCTGTCTTTATGGACCGTCGGACACTTGCACCACCGCAGTGCTGACATACAAGTTCAGTCCAGGAAGTCAGGAGACATTTCTGCGTAAACCAACCGCGGGTTGGTTCATAGCACGGCTGTGGAGAGGGGCAGGTGTGAAAACCCACAGGGGAAATATTAGTACATCCTGGCCCAACAGAGGCCCTTAACACGGACAGTCAACTTGTTAGACCCATAGGCTATAATCTAACCAGTTCAAAGTTAATCCTTGTTACCCGCAACTCAACTGTGTTAAAGGTAAGAGCACGGAGAACCTGACGACTTGCCCGGTGACGGACTTAACAGTGACAGTGAACCGGCCGGAACGGTGCTGCATTAGAACACCACAGGCGTATGCAAATGTGTTGACCCACTACTTTAACTGGCTCTGGATAAGATGCTAAAAGACTTCAAAGGGAATGTGGACGGAACAGCTCAGGCCCACCTGCCCCCACGACAACCGACACGCCACCTCCACAACAACCACACAAAAGGCCAGAAGCGGGGGCGTTAACTTTGTCGGGGAGGTATGAGCTCTGATGGCTGTTATCCGGAGCACTGTTACGCGAGTCCCGAACGACACTCTACTCCCTAGAAAGGTGGCCTAGATTTAACCAGGGCCCACATGTACAGAAACCAGGACTCAGGGAAAACTACAAATTGCTGATGAATTGTTCAATAAATTTACTTGATTTCCTGTCGGGCTCTCTTTATTTCTGAATATTGTTGATCTCCGTTGCAATGTAGGGATTCTGTCCACACTGCAGATGTGATCGCATGTACTGCTACTTCCGCAGCATGCGTGTACTTACATAGCCCACGTCTGGCCGATAGCAAGTGTAAGCTCCCAGGATGCTGTGCAGCACGTCATAGTACGGACCTCCCTGTGAAAACACAGGACAACATTTAACGCCACGCCAGTTGTTTTCTTGAAATCCTAACATGTCTAACTGCAACTGAAAGGAAACAGGAAGTGATTGTCCAGTTAAGACCTGGGTTACTTAAATAACGGCACGGTTCTACAGCACGGACCTACAGGGCCGTTAGTAGTGGTCATTCTGTGCATGAAATGCATTTCTATGCCTCGGAGGACCACAACAGAATATAGCAGGGGATAACAGGGAGATAAGCAGGGGAGTTAATGGAGCATTTCCCAGAAGGGGCAGGTAGTGGTTTAGACACGGACCTGCTGGAAGATACAGAGATGGGGGAAGGTTCTGGAGATGTCCAGCTTGATCAGCTCCAGACTGGCCTCCCTGTCAGCCAGGGATGAACCAGCATCTGTGCACACGCACGCGCGCAAAATAGAAAAACATGTTAGAAAAACATTAACACATTCAACATTTACAGTTCCGCTGCCACGTTCCCCAACTGTCTGTTGATATGGGTCAAAGGTCTCCAAAAAAGCTGAGAGATTAAAGGAAATCTAAGTTATTTTATCTTCCCTACCGTCCGTCTCAGGTTCCGTGGGCGCGGCAGAAGGCATGGTCTTCCACTTCTCCCGAGCTCTGGCCAGACAGATGTCATACAGCTCTGTGGAGGAATAACGGTCATTAGCTGATCACAACATTACCCCTGGAAACACTCACAGACTCAGGGCTGTGAGATCCGAACAGTCGTCCCGTTAGAGCCGATCACAGTGACTACGTCCGTAACGGTAAGGCCTTCTGTAAGCCTGCTGTGGCGTCGCATCAAAGCCACGGCAGGCCGAAGAGCAGTGACTCCTGATCGTTGCCAGGCCTTCTGCAAGACCTGACACTGCCCTCTAGTGGCAGGTTGCTGTAACCAGCTGCAATCACACAGACATTTCTATATACACAAGGCCATAACATCCCTGATCGTTCCCTATTGTCAATCAAACCCTATGATGCCCTACGTTTGAAATTAGAAATTAGAGGACTTCCTCAGGGGTTAGACCCCTTTCTGTGTTCGTCATACTGTAGCGTCCATTTACGTTATGCAAGGAGTGAAATTCACACTGAAATTGGATTTGATGCCTTTAGGCCTGTATGACAGACATATCCCACCGAAGGAAATATTTGTGCCAACATCTCACTTCCATTAGCGTTCTAGCTAAATAATTGCAGCATCCAAAATGCAGACGGAGGAATATACTTCACATAGGAAAGATGACAAAGAAATTTAATCTTAGCAACATTTTTAAGCAGCAATCAAAACGTTGAAAAAAAAAAAGAAAAAAGTTTTTGTTTGGAAGTAGTAATTGTGAAAATGTTAATTGGGGTCAGATGGGAGGGACTACCTCTCTGGAAACAACAAACACACATCCAGGCCTGACGTCAGCGTCGCCTGTAATAAAGAAACTCTGTGTGCGTGTGTGTGTATTTCTATACACCAATCAGCCATAACATTATGACCACTGACAGGTGAAGTGAATAACAACATGTGTGGAGGCTGAGTGAGCTCATTGAGATGCAGCTCGTTCCAGTCTTGTATTAGCAGAGCATTCATCTGTGCACCTTCACTTGTTCTATTCAAATCGTTCTCTGGTGTCGTAATTGAATTACACAGACCACGACTAACTGTCAATTTGGAAGACCACTGTGTGTGTGTGTGACATTGATACATGATCTCATTGGTTTTCCTACTGTAACAGACTAAATGGGCCGGCACAGCAGGTTGGTGTTTCGATGACTCATGCTGAAAATGAGACCTTTGGTATCTTCAGTATACTAAGCTCCCATACAAGAGCATACGCATGCAAACACGCGCAGCACTGTTCTTCTCTCATGCATGCAAGCACGCGCAGCACTGTTCTTCTCTCATGCATGCAAGCACGCGCAACACTGTTCCTCTCACACGCATTGCAAACGTGCGCAGCACTGTTCCTCCCACACGCATGCAAACGCGCGCAGCACTGTTCCTCCCACACGCATGCAAACGCGCGCAGCACTGTTCCTCCCACACGCATGCAAACGCGCGCAGCACTGTTCCTCCCACACGCATGCAAACGCACGCAGCACTGTTCCTCTCACACGCATGCAAACACGTTCAGCACTGTTCCTCTCACAC
>JACXGI010008326.1:0-33954 GCA_016801175.1 Esox masquinongy
GTGGATTCAATTTAGACTTTTAATGAGTAATCATAAAAGCCGAGTTGACCTGCAGGAACAACTGTCTGGCCAACCCGGGACACACATATTTATACAGTGTTATCTTGTACAATCTTCCTGGCCACCCCCTTATGCTAATTCTTGGGCGGATCTTACTCCCCATCCGCCACCATTGTTTCCCAACCTTCCAAGATCCTTTACCTGTTAAATATTGGTGGCGCAGGCTTCAGGGATTTGTATAAAAATAATAGAGCCATTAGGGCCCTATACATTTTGATTATTCAGACATTAATCATGTTATATATCGCTGATACATTGATTGCTATTACCATAATGATCCCCATAATGATTCTTTGTATTTTCACTCACGTGCCTACTGATTATACACTCATTCATAAAGGGTGATGATAGCTCAGAAACGATCCTATGTCAAACCTCTATTCTTTCTATATATCCTAAGAAACAATCCTATGTCAAACCTATATTCTTTCTATATATCCTATATATTACATGGAGAAGGCAACAGGCAAAAAAACAGAGGCAGGCACAGGTCGGTACACGGAAAGGCTGGACGGCAGGGCAGAGGTACACAACGACAGACGGAGGAGGGATAGTCCAGGGCCGAAAACGGGTCTAGCAGGTCAAAAAAGCTGGTAAAGGCAAAAGCACAGACAAGGATTAGGCAAAGAGGGTTGGTCGAAACATGGTCTAGGTAATAAATCCACTGTATCCAAAAAACGGGAGAACAAGGCTCAGTATGCATCCGCTACACAAAAGCAATACCTCACAAAGAACTAGGGAAGCTGGGTAGACTGAATAGGGACTGTTAATGGGGAACAGGTGTTAGTACTCAGGTGATTGTGATCTGGGATGTGAGTTCCGTTCAAGGGAGGCAGGTTGTGTGTTGGTATGATGAGGAACTGCAGGCAGGGGGTGTGATTGAGCTGGTTGAGGACAATGGTCGCCTGAAGACCTAACAGCTCTTGAGACTGTCCTGGGAGACACAGCAAACCTTTTTGCAGTGACATGTATGGATGTGCCATTCTGGAGGAGCTGGACTCCCTGTGCAACCTGAATTGGCTGCAGGTACCACCTCATGCTTCCAGTAGTGATAAGGACACTAGCAAAACTAGAGAAGAATCAGTCAGGAAGGATAAGGAGAGAGCAATTGTCTGTGGCCACCACCTGCAAAACCATTCCCTTTTTTGGGGGTTGTCTTGCTGTTGCCTCTCCAGTGCACCTGTTGTCACTTTCATTTGCACCAAAACAGGTGACATTGATTCACAATAGCTTATGCTTCGTAACTGAACAGATTGATATCCCTGAAGTTTAATTGACTTGGTATTTTACTGTGATGATTGTTTTCTCTTATTGTTTTTGAGCAGTGTATTTACCAGGCAAACAAAACATGAAAGACCACTATTTTGAGTTATCTTGTAATTAGTATAGCCAGTCACAGAATATAATATGGGCATGATCTGGTCATGAATACTGGTGTTTAAAAAAAGTTTCTATTTCAGTCTTATATTTCAAGCATATTATCTGATTACCATTCTGTTAGAGAGCATGTCTCTACCTTATCTATGAACGCTGGAACTTGTGATATTTTATGAACTGACAAATACAGAGAAAAAATTGGAACGCAAATTTGAAATGATTGTATTGGTGAACATGTTATGGCTATTATAATTTGACATCTTTTTTTTTTTCTTTAGTAGATCAGCCGTGATCGAGCCATATGGAGCCAATATCAACTCAAAAAGGTGCAACTTGTGTATCACGATGACTTTTGGGCCACATGCATGGTGTATGTATGCACATATTATCGTTTTGCTTCTTTCTAATGTACTTGAAGGTAAAATTACGTCAAGTATGTGTAAGTAAATCATAGAAAATATTGTCTGTTGGTTATAAGACAACCTCCTTGGTATAATATTGCATGCCATCTGTTGGTAAATGTGCTTTACTCTTAACACCGCTAATTATAACTATATTTTTTGATACCCCTCTGTATTGCAGTGTGCACAACACGACCGCTGACCTGTTATTTTACTTTTATTCTTATAAACACACATCCTTTTTTTCTAGAAACACACTACAATAAAATGTTACTTCGATAGCCTATACAAAATATTTTCAGTTAAGGTAGTATGTTTTAAGATGCATCCACTGCTACTAAGTCACTTCTGTAGTAGCTTACTGTAGAGAGACCACAGGCAGCAGAACACCAAGCACCACCACGCTCAGCACAGGCCTCCCAAGGCTGCGAGCTCAGTCAACTGCTGTTCACCCACAACTGCTGTGCCAGGACCGAATCCAAACACATCATCAATGATTACTAGCGACACTACCGTGGTGGGCCTCATTACAGATGTCTCTCATCTAATTCCAGTGCCAAGGGGGCGGTCCGCGACCGGGCATGCTTCATTGTGCCAGATGTCATTCACTGTCAATGGAGCAATCTAAAAAGGTTTCCAATGCGATGCTATTATGTTTCCAATGTGATTTTCGAATAACACAGGCTGTATCATTTTCGTTTGTTTTATGAGGCTCTAAACATCTGTAAATGAAAATCCAACAAATTTAAAATCTTGATAGAAAAATCCATTACAATTTTTGTAAGTGGAGCAAGTAAAGAAGAGCGAATGTTCTTTTTTACTTACTTTACTTACTTACTTTACTCTTTCTTACTTACTTTACTTACTTACTGACTGACTGACTGACTGACTGACCCTTGTTAAATAGCGTAGTGGTTAGAGAAGCAAACCTGCAAACTATAGGTCCCGCATTCAAATCTCCTCACAGTCAATGCAAAGTATTCATTAGGATTTGTTCCGGATGGGAAAAAACATCGCTGGCTTTGATCTTCAGTATCTACATTATAGTAAGCCTAAAATAAAACTGTATACGGATATAATGCGACTGTTTCTGGTGGATTTTCGAAGTACGCATCTGTGCATGCTTTTGTTGGGGTTTCCAATATTCTCTCGTATTTTCACTTGACAAGAAAGTCAGTTATCGTCACCTATATTGATAGTTATTTTATCAATGTCATTCACAAATGAAAGAAAAACGAATGTTTTTGTGCCCTGAAATGAAATAGCTTTGGCATGGAAAAGTTCATCTTCAGTCTCGCTAGCAATTGCTCAATTCTTATGACTATTCGTAGGAAGTTAGTAGATACTAGTAAGCCTTATTACTGGCTAATAAGCTGTTAAAAAACGGCCAGTGGCAAAAGCCAAACAGTTTATAGACGCTATTTGTGGTGGGGGTAAACTTAATAAGAAACGTTAGTCAGTTTAACACAATGCTCAATGGTGTCTAGCCATGACGTAGTGGTTAAAGACAGTGCCTTTCATTTGGGGGACTCGAGTTCGAAGCCAGTGAGGGCAATGACATTTATTAACTTTAATTGCGGGTCGCAATAAAACTGTTCACGGTTATATTGCGACTATTTCTTGTGGATTTTCGTATGCATCCAGGCATTCTTTCTGGGTCAGGATAGACCAAAACTTAGCTGGCTCCAACATTCAGTAAAACTGTTTACGGTTATACAATAGGCTATTGCGACTATTCCGGGTGGATTTCACGATTCTCTCGTCTTTTCACTTGATGAAAAAGTTAGTTATCGTCACCTTTGTTGATAGTTATTCTATCAATGTCATTCACAAATGAAATGAAAATACATTGTTGTGCCATGAAATTAAATAGCTTTGGCAGTGTAAAATTCTGTCTCGTTAGCAATTGTTCAATTCTTATGACTATTTCAAGCAGTAAGTTAGTAGATATTGGTAAAGCCTATTACTGGCTAAAAAACTGTTAAAACGGCCAGTGGCAAAAGCCATACAGTTCATAGATGCTATTTGTGGTGGAGGTAAACTAAGAAACATTAGTTTAACACAATGCTTAATGGTGTCTAGCAAGTGGCCCAATGTATAGCACCGTGGCATTGTGGTTCAAGACAGTGTGTCTCACGTGGGATACCCAGGTTTGAATCCAGAGAGGGTGACAATATTTATACATTTTAATTGCGGGCCGGCTGAACTAGGCTTGCCTGGTTCCATTTCTGGTTGATTACTAGGCCCAACACAGGTAAAAGGATTTGCATAAAGCTAACCTACTATCAAAGAGTTATGAAACATAGTAAAGTATATAATTTATATTTTGTTTCCCTAATAACTAATTAGGGCCCTGTTTTCCGATAACGTGGCACTTACGATGGTTTAATGATTCACGTAACCTTAAGATGGACTTTGTTACATCAGACTTACACCTGTTTCCCAAACCACCACGTTCG
This sequence comes from Esox masquinongy, assembly GCA_016801175.1. Taxonomy (NCBI): domain Eukaryota; kingdom Metazoa; phylum Chordata; class Actinopteri; order Esociformes; family Esocidae; genus Esox; species Esox masquinongy. Next base: position 4,298 of record JACXGI010008326.1, read on the forward strand.
TCGCTCATTATGAACTGCATTGTAAGTGCCATGTTACAGACATTTACAATGGAATTAGGCCATCTTTGGGGTTTGAAATGAAATTAGGCCATGAATACGTTTTGAAATACAGCCTATTGCATTGTGATAGAGCTTGATTACTTATCTGAAGCATATAATATCGCTGGCGATGTAAATTGTTATATCCAACCAATGGGGTGGACTTCAGCCAATCAAGATCATATCTCCGGAAATTTATCACGTGACATCCAATTATCAGTTCCTCCGGTAGCTATATAGAATAAATGTTAAGTCACATTGTAGTGTAATGAGAAATTCAACAAAGAGGCACATTTGGCCCCACCAAGTCTCCAACAGATCCTTGGTGATGTTAATCAAGGGTCCTACATAACATTTGCTTCTCTAAAGATCTGGAACACCAGGTATGGGCCATCAGCTCCACCCTCCTGTGCTCACCTGGATAAGTGTGAAACTCTGAGCAAACTGGAATGTAACTAAATGCATGATATTGTGATCATTTTTCTGTAGTTTTTGGATTTCCCCTGTTCCCCATAAAGGGCAGAATAGGCTGATATGTTTTATTGTACAGTACGGGTTATGGATCAAACTTTACAAGAACATTGTAGAAATGATTGTCCTTGTTGCATGTCTAACAACAACTGGCGGCAACACCCCGTCCATTCAATAATTTTGCATTAAGTGGGACAGTCCTTTGTGTTCATTGTGTTTGCCAAGGTAAAGTAATGCTAATGACTATTTGGGGGAGTGTTTGGATATGTCCAAGTTTAGGTTAAATAGCCATGTCGCCAAAAAGTTATTTGAGTTTGTCCTCGTTAAAGAGACCTCCCAACACGTTGTGTTGTAGACATATTTAGGAGTTTGTCCTCGTTAAAGAGACCTCCCAACACATTGTGTTGTGGTCATATTTAGGAGTCTATCGTTAACAGAAGCTCCTAGCACACCTTCGTGCTATAGTGTGTCTTATGGTATATTTAGTAGACTTTTAGATGACGTAGAATTGTGTTGGGATGTAATTATATTTTCTATTATAACTTTATTACTTGATTGGAATAAGTTGTATTACTTTGGAATACAGATTACTACGGCACTCCTTGTTCATCTTCATACTCAAGCTCGTAGGGCTACTGGTAATTACACGTAGGTAAGTGTAAGCGACCAGACTTGGTATCCCTGAGTTCTAGATTCTCAAAGCAGTCTGGTTAGACCTGGGAATGACATTTACTAGTCATCCCTGAGTCGTGGGCATTGTAATATTCTATGTAGCCCCAGGAACACATGCCATTTTACTGTATGGTTCATGTTAAACGACCTACACCTTATGGGCACTTATGATAACTGATATAGGCACATACACATATGTAAATCGAAGTGACCAGACTGATCATCCCTGAGTTCCGGGTTGCTACATGATCCCCTGTTTTCTGTACTTGACTGATGAGGAGCATTGACGATAATGTAGGCCGCAAAACACATGATCTTTTAAATGTTTGTTTTGTGACGAAAGATTAACAACCTTTTCTAAGAACTTCCAGCATATCATGGTCCTTTATGATTGCGTATGTTTACAAACAATATGGAGTCAGATTATATACAGTAAGCTCTTCTTGGCCGGCTTCGCTTACACGGTCCAGCAAAAAAATGTTGCTCACAGTTTTTTTTGATCAACCTTGGAACCTCTGCAAGTTGCCCAACATCCCCTCTTCTATTTGTACTGGAATCATTGGCTCAAAAATGTCAATGGAGCAGATGTCAATATCACAGACATGACCCACCAAATGTTATATACAAATGATTTACTATTACATTTTAATAACGTATCACAATCTCTGCATAATGTTTTTACTATATTAACAAATGTAGTAAAAACAAGAAACCAGGCAAGCCTAGTTCAGCCGGACCGCAATAGAAAGTGTTACCATCTCGAGATTCGAACCCGGGTAACCCACGTGAAAGGCAATGTTGTCAACCACTACACCACAGAAATGTACATTTGCTGCTGTCAGTTTAGCCTCTTGTCTATACTGACACCAAGCATCTGTATATCTTGAACAAATCCTCTTTTGTCACTGGTCATTTTAATAGTTAATTGGCCATTCGTGAATGACATTGATACAGTTAAACTGACTAACGTTTCTTACTAAGTTTACCTCCACCAAAAATAGCGTCGATGTATGGCGTTTGTCACTGGCCGTTTTAACACCGTGTTAGCCAGTAATAAGCTTTACCGGTATCTACTAACTTACTGAAATAGTCATAGGAATTGAGCAATTGCTAGCGAGTCTGCCAAAGCTATTTCATTTCATGCCATAAGAACGTATTTTTTCTTCTTTCATGGCAAAACAACATACTTTTTTGTTTCATTCGTGAATGACATTTATACAATAACTATCAATAAAGGCGACGATAACTTTTTCATCAAGTAAAAAGACGAGAGAATCGTGGAATCTACCAGAAATAATTAATAAATGTCATTGCTCTCAATAGATTAGAACTTGAGCCTTCCACGTGAGAGGCACTGTCTTGAACCATAATGCCACGGCATTACGCATTTCTCCAGTCGCTAAACACTATTGAGCATTGTGTTAAACTGACTAACGTTTCTTATTAAGTTTACCCCCACCACAAATAGCGTCTATGAACTGTTAGCTTTTACCATTTGGCCGTTTGAACAGCTTATTAGCCAGTAATAGGCTTACTGGTATCTACTAACTTCTTAGGAATAATCATAAGAATTGAGCAATTTCTAGCGAGACTGAAGATGAACTTTTCCATGCCAGAAACAGTCGCAATATAACCATATACAGTTTTAGTTAAGGCTCACTGTAACGTTACTACTGTAGCCTATGTTGTAGCCAGCAAATGTGTTTGTCTATCCTGACCCAAAACGCATGCACGGATGCGTATTTTGAAAATGCACCAGAAACAGTCGCACTATAACCGTAAACTGTTTTATTTCAGGCTTACTATAATGTAGTCACTGGAGGTTTTAGCCAGCGAAGTTTTTGTCTATACGGAATAATGCATAATGCATACTTCGCTTTGCCTGCGAGGAGCTATGAACTCAGGACTTACAGTTCACAGGTCCACTTCTTTAACCACTACGCTATTTAACAAGGGGTACTCTCAGTCAGTCAGTCAGTCAGTCAGTCAGTCAATCAGTCAGTCAGTCAGTCAGTCAGTCAGTCAGTCAGTCAGTTTCTCTCTCACTCACTCACTAAGAGACATTCGCTCTTCTTAGCCGGCTTTGAAACCATTCATACAATTAAAATAAACAGAAATGCAATTTCCTTATGCAGAGAAAGTTAGTACACCCCTACATTTACTATCACATAAAATGGCTAGAATTTTCATCAGATGCACCACAACAGGAGCAAATTACTAAAAAATCATGCGAGACACTTTGGAGGGTCCAGGCTATGATAAAGATTAGAAACTTGGTCTGGATTGGTCTGAACCATATAGTTCAATCAATTAAAACCCTTTACATCAATTAATCTAGAGGCCTCTCTTCCCAGAATCACTGTTGAAGTACATGTGAGAGGTTCCATGAACTTGGACTACATGGGAGGTCAGGAAGGAAGAATCCTATGCTAAAAAACAATATTAAGACACAACTGATGTTTACTGGACAACAAAAGATTAAAACTACTGGAACAATGTGCTCTGAAAAGATGAGAGAAGTGGAGTTGTTTAGCCGCAATGCTGGATGCCATGTTTCACGAAAACGAAAAAGTGCCATTGAACAAAAAAAAAACATACCAACCGAAAAGCCCTGAGGCAGTGGATTTATGGTTTAGGGCTGCATTGCTGCCTTGACTCAATGAGGAACAAACCCTCATTGAGTCAACCATGAATTCCATATTTTACCAAACATTTATTGAGGAGAGTCTGAGGCCACCTAAAGCTTAACTGAACATGGATGTTGCTACAGGACAATGATCCAAAACACACAAGCAAAGCTACAACAGAATGGCAAAAAAATGATAAATGGAGGGGAAAAAAAATTATGAATGGAGGGTCATGTCATAGAATAATTCTCTTAAATATATTTTTTGGGTGTATTTTGACAGTTACGCTATACAAATGGAAAAGATGAAGGGGGGGGAATTGAAGAGTGGTCTGAATGTTGATTTTGCATGTCAAAGTTGGGAGTGTTACCACTACACCACAAGCTCTTTGGTGTCAGTTGATATTCTGTGGACAACCCAAATGCCAATTTTACTCTCGCCATTTGATTTATGTCAAAACACAATGTGGACAGCAGAAATATGATGAATGCAACTAAAGTGAATGGGAGCGGCGTTTGCGGGTGGCCCCGTGATTTTATAAATGCACCCCAATTCGCAGAGATCCTTTGACCACCTGATACCATCCAGGACATGTCTGCTCCAGTCAGTCCCTCATCAAACTGGGAGGTGAGGGAGCTTACAGAAATAATCCTGAAGAAACAAAACAACATCAATATCTCATCCTCAAAATAAAATAATATTCAGTGAGGATAACATTCCTTTGACTGCAACATTATATCATATGCTAAATGGTCTGGAAAAAATTGTCATTCTTGATGGCCATGTTGTGGAGCACACTGCAACCCATAACAATATTGCAATAAATTTAAGTTCGAAAAATGCAATACACCCCGAGCAGAAGACAAGCACAGCCACTGACCCTTGGGCATGACAATTTTGGATGGACCTTGTGAGCACGAGTTGTACTGTCATGTAATGTCATGGTGGTTATGAGTCATGTTGTCAATGTCTCCTACAATAAGGGTTTACCATTAGGATCAGTCATGATACTTCACCAATAGAAAACAATTAAAATGAGTAACCACTCTCCAATAAGCCCTCTGTCAGCTTCCTGCTGTAGGCTACAGCCAACATTGTTCTGCAGTATAAATAACTTGTGGGTTCGACCAGGCCAACTTACCATCAGATTCAGCAGCCTCTTCTGCACATCACAAGTTATCTTCACATTAAGTGAATCAAATCCTTTCCTGTTGACGTAGTTGAACTTGTTTTGGGATGGTGCTTTTATGGTGTAGTGTGTGGCACCAGCTGTATTTTGGAAACTGCTCTTGCCAAAGAAATCCCTTTTGACTTCAGCTTGTTTTGCAATAATGTATGGGAATTGTACTTTAGCTGTTGGTATGGCTGAATAATGAATCCAAAACAGCGTGCATCTATCTACTCATCGAGGGTTGTGAGATGCCAGACTGATCAGCAAGCTGTCTCTGAAAAGTGCCTGTTGCTCAAAAACCTGAGGGTGGATACCACCTGGAGGTGCACAAGAATGGGATGCATTCTCGTTATTTTTCTAAATAAGATCGAAAGTCATTGCATAACTCTAATAAAATTGGTTTAGGGAAACAATATTTGCTGATTAGGAAATCTGTTCTTTCAGCAAAAAAGTTCCACCTGTCTCGGAAAATTAGTCTCTGTAAAATACATTCTGTGCCTATTGTTCCAATACGGCAAGATCAACCATTTGTCATTGTATGTCCCATTATCTCAGTCCCCCACTATGTCCACAATATTTAGCACATGACACTAGTTTAATAAACTGAAAGTTGTATGGACTAATATCATGTCCATACAACATGTGGTAAAAATGTCCCCATTGGCTAGCTTTGAGAAGCAGTTCCTTTATCATACCATTTAGCATTGTGACTATGACACAGTTGAAGCAGTACTTTAAAGAAGTGTGGGCGAAAATGCCTTCCAGTTGATGTAAAAGACTGATTACAGTTACAAGGACTAGCTACATGGAGTTATTTCAGCCAAATGGGGCAAAACCAGCGATGGAAGCTAGGGTTGTAACTTGCTTTTTACACAATATTAATTTTCTTTTCTATACATTTTTGATAAATAAATGTCTTTCAGTTGTCATTTGTTAAATGAGGTTACCTTTAGCTGTTAATAGTGTTTGAGTTTTATTTTCTACTGCTTTTATTTTATTCTAGCCATGTTTATGTATCAAGTTAAGGGGGGGACTGTGTAGAATCCTGCCTCTAATCAATGCCACAACTTGTATCCTCCTTGTCTTCCTTTATCGAATGAGACTGGAGTAGTATTAGCTACTCCAGGGTAGTCTAGGGTTGGAAGAATTGTACTGCGAGTGTCTAAAGCGAGTATAAGGAGATTACATGTCAATGCAAACTGATAGATGGACTGGCGAGAAAATTTAAATTGGGAATATCTCAGGCACATACATTTTGTAGAAAACGATTATTTGAAACACTAACTTAAAATATTAGCTGCAGATCTGCAGAACTCGTAATTTTTGCTTGTATTTATGCTAGCAGTACAGTAAACATCTTACATATTTCCCATTTAATGTCGGCAGTCTGAGATCTGAACCCCTCATAAAAAGCAAAAAACAAAGAAAATTTGGTCACAAAAAACGATTATATTTAATTTAAAGTAAATTCGTACACATTGACATTAATTCGTCTAGACACATCTTTATTTCTAGTATTGTTTGTGGTAACAGTTGTTGACTAATGCTTTTGGTTAATGATTGATTTGGGCAGTAAGCATTCATTTTGTTTGCACAAAATATGAAAAACTGTATATATATTTTTTTTTTCATAGAAAAGGGTCATTCCTACCTCTAATCCAGTAACAGATAAATCATTTGCAATGCATTCATTGTCTTTCCATATGACAGTGTCTCATGTTTCCTGGAATATAGCACTAAGCTGAGCATTAAGCATCCTCTCCTGATGAGACTCGTATGACATAACGTTGTCTATGGGTCGTGGAAAACGCTGGGATGAGCTTACATAAAGAGGATGAGGACATTGTACTCCCACCAGTGCTTGAGTTGCATATTGCATTGAAAAGGCATAGCTTTTGTCGAAAGCCTCCGTCGACTCGTTCTTGTAGGAAAGATTCCCATTCACGCTCAAAGGTGGACTTAGGGGTCCCTCGAATGGGGGGCTGGTGCTGGTACAGTCTGTGAAGGGGGTTTCAAAAAATGGCTCAAGTGCACAGCCAACGGCAAGGGGCTTTCCGTGGTGGATATGGGAGTCCATGGAACCATAGGGGGGGCTAGGGTAAGTGTAGGAGGGTTGCACAGAGAAGGACGCAGTCGATATTTGGTGCATCTGAGATGGGATTTCCTGGGCCTGCTCGGGCAGAAATGTCTGTGGGTTGAGCTGGAGACATCCTGCTACTAGATTGGTGGTGGGCTGGGAAAGTCCTTGGCATAAAGCCTGCACGAACGATACCAAATCTGGACTTTCATCCGATTGCAAGATCTCAGAAAGAGCCCATATGTAATTTTTTGCCAACCTTAATGTTTCTATTTTTGAGAGTTTCTGAGTATGTGAGTAGCAAGGTACAACTTTACGTAAACTCTCAAGCGCATCGTTGAGCCCATGCATACGGTTTCTCTCCCGTGCGTTGGCCTTTATACGCCGCACCTTAAACCTTTGTTGTCTGGCTTTTGTCATTTGTTTTCTCTTGGACCCACGTCTCTTTGGACTCTCATCGAGGCTCTCTTCTTCTCCCGACCCTGCTTCTTCCCCATGCTCCTCATCGTCATTACTCTCGTCCATTCTGTTGAATCCATTATCGCCCTCATTGTCTCCATCCTTACTCATGGTTTTGTGCAAACCATTTACTGCTTCTTTGCTCTGAGTGGTGCAGCAGTCCCCTGTCCATTTAGAAATGTCTTCCGGCGACACTGGCATGATGCTGTCCTCTATGTGAGACTGTCAGAGCAGAGGAGAATGTTACTTATACAGCTCAAAACTGCTGATACAAAGACACCTGAAGGAACTGTGAGTGGCTGTATGAAATCATAATGACCATGAATGATTATGTAACTGCATGATCTGAGCTTAGACAGATTAAACTATTAATACTTGCCAAATAGCTATGCAGGAAATGAATCACGTTATGACGCATAGGATAATTGGGGTACTAATACAATCATCACTACCATCCTTATGCATCATCCCTTTCCATACAAAAGTGCCTTGGCATTTCCATAATTAGGACAATATTATATGACAAGTTAAACCTAAGCTCATGTATGTTGAACTGCCCGACAACCACATCTCGGTATATATGCAAATTATATAAGAAAAACAAATTTAAAAAATATGGGAAACTACAGTGAAAATAAAATTCCTCAGCACAGTATTGTGTAAAACCAACACACATAATACAGACTACAAAAAATGAATAACAGGGCCATTCTACAAAAAGAAACTTTCAATAATTACCTTTTATTGCAAAGTAGGTTGTTATAAGAGTTGCATATCCTTTGCCAGTTTCTGAGTGAATCTGTCCTCACCTCAGATACTACAGTTTTATAATCCTGATTCTGAGTATGACTGATGGTGTACTGCACCTATGGATGCGGTTTATAAAATCCCTGCGGGAAAAGCGGTTGAGACCAAACTCCGCCCCCTTCTCCCGCAGGCACCATATGGCGAGACCAAGACTCTGGCATGGCCTCAAGCCTCACGTGACCTTTGCAATTTAGATTCACCGGAGCACTGTGTGCCTTCCCTATTGTAGCTGAAACGAAAACGACCATCTGTTGCCAGTCAGAGTCTCCATGGACCTGTTTGTATCCGCAGGATAAATTAACTATTCCAATTAGGAGGCATGCACCAAAAAGCATTCTTATATGCAGTTTTTAAAAATAATTCTACCCAGCAATTGAGGTTTAGAAACGTTAAACAAGAGAGAATAAAGCTTCGGAAAAAATTGAGAGACCACTGCACCTTTTTCTTTCCTTTCCAAAAAAGTCGAAAAGGAAGGTCTTGAGTGAGGAACAGAAGGGTTAAAATTAAGAGACCACTGCTAATTGAACCCTTCTGTTCCTCACTCAAAACCTTCCTTTTCAACTTTTTTGGAAAGGAAAGAAAAAGATGCAGTGGTCTCTTAATTTTTTCCGGGACTGTACATAATGTTGTGGTTGTGTAGTTATATTTTGTGTGACGGTGTTAACACATTTGTCACACTTGATTTTTTAAATTAAATTATTAATTTAGCCCAGGAGCTTAGTTCTCTGCATTTAATGCATATTAAAAACTTTGACTAATAGTAATAGGCCTAAAATCTTTCATAAATGCTCAAGAAAAAGCTTACAGTCCCAAAGACTCTCATTCACAAGAAAGTTCCAGACCTAGGTATATAATCAAAGAGGTAGGCCAGTGGGTCAGACAACTCTAAACATGGCTTTTAATCGGGTTTGAAAAGGTTCCCCTTTTAGAGTCTAATCTCTCTAATTGTGCGTGCCTTGGCTGGTGACTCAAGAGACAGTTAATGCAAAGTCTGAGCCTATAGTAATGAGTCTTCTTATTGAAAGGGTGGGCACATGAGCCACACGCTCAGTAAGAATAACCATGTTTTCCGCTTCACTGACATTGTCGGACATGTAATAGCTGCTCTTTTGTATTCAATTTTGATGTAATCCAAAAAGAATGACGATTTTCACTATTAAGCCACTGATAGTATTTTTTTTGCCAGTATGTGTAATGTGTTATTTAGTTGACATGCATTGACCGAGAGGTAGAAAGAATATGTATGCCAATGTGAAAACGACATAGAAAATATTTTATTCTGTTCATACAGGGTGGTCTTATTTACAAGGTCACCTTGTTAAACAAAACGCAATAATAAATAATCTCTAAAAATAAGTTAAGAAAAACACATCACATTTCTATTTGAACTTTCCTAAAGACACCAGCCAGCACTGCAGATTATTCTACACGTTAGGGACCAAGAGGGTGGGACGGAGATGGGGGATGGATGGTATTCTGGGTGGAGGAGATGGAAGCAGTGAAGTATATAGGGAACTATTATATTTTATTAGGGAAACCGGTTTAGGCTGGAGAATTTGTGTGGGATATCATGATTGACCCCACACTCCAGAACAATAGGTGGCAGTAAAAGCACTTTAAAGTGGACTGCGATCCACCAACAGAAATCTAAAGAGGAAGTTCCCAATCACGGTTAGTACAATTGCCAGCCAAAACTACATCATGGAGAAGGCACATTCAAAGCAAATCCAGAAAATGTTTTTTTTCAAAAGCACCAATCGGGTTAAATATACAAACATTTCCAAGAAACTGAATATCCCCGTAGCACAGTACAGTCCATTACTACAAAACTGAGGGGATATGGCACAACTGTGAATTTGTCTCAAGCTGAATATGTGGGCAAGAAGGGCACTGGACAGGCAGGAAATCCAGTTGAGAGTATTTGGAAAAAGTGGACAATTGCTCTTTTCAAAAGGTGCCGGAAATTGCTGCCAAATGTGTTTCTACCAAATATTGACTAAAAAGCGTAGAATACTTATGCAATCAATAATGTTACCATTGTCTATGACAGGGATAAGTGTTGTTTGAACAATCTTGTTTCCATTTTCAGTAATGAGGCAAGGATTACATCATACAGTAGATCTATAGTTTCTTTGTCAAATTTTGAATTTGTGTTTCAAACGTCATCAATTCATATGTAATAAAAATATATATATACAGCTCCAGAAAAAATTAAGAGACCACTGTACCTTTTTCTTTCCTTTCCAAAAAAGTCGAAAAGGAAGGTTTTGAGTGGGGAACAGAAGGGTTAAAATTAAGAGACCACTGCTAATTGAACCCTTATGTTCCTCAAGTTACAGATTTCATTAATACAGAGTGAACAACATAAGATACAACATTTTAACTTATTGAACTCCTTTGTGGACTACAATACATTTTACCACCAGTGTAGTCGCCGTAATAGTACTGTGCCCAGGTCTAAAACCAGATGAAATCTGTTCAAAATGCAAATTTATGATAAAAAGGCATTTAACAGTTCGTTTACCAATGCCTCCAGGATTTTTTCAAGGACTGACAATTTAGAGATAGGGCGATAGTTATCAAGGAAACTATTGTCCCCACCCTTATGCAGTGGCAGCACATCAGCGGTTTTCCAAACCTTAGATTCACTTCATTTAAAAATGAGAAACAGAGTAAAACAAGCAGTTAATTTAGGATCTAATGTAGTAACAGTTAAACGAAGTTCATTTAAAACAGTGGTTCTCAACTGGTTTTGCTTCGGGACTCAAATTTGACAATGATAATTCAGTCACAATCCCATATTGTATGTATGGATTTTATTCAAATTTACATTTTGTAGCGTTGTATTGATTGTTGTTGTGTTACTGGACATGTCTGTCTTGTAAAACAGATTGTGTCTCAATGGGCTTTTTCTTGTCAAGAGAAGATATCCATTATGAACTATCAATTCTGGAGGGGGGTGTAAAAATAGCCTTGACTACATCTGGCTAATTCAAACATTAGTGGAAAAATTTAGACATTAATGAACAGCATTTCAGTGCAAATAAAATGGATAAAATTGGCCACCCAATAATCAATTAATTTGTAAACAGAAGTGTTTTTTTTACCAAGCATGTTTAATTAATTGCAAAAAAACATAAACCTGAACCTAATTAAGTAGCAGACAGATTACAGTATATGTATATGTACAGTATGTATAAAGACAGTGCACAGAAATGGGCATCAAAATCAGGGAATTTTTTTTTACTTTTCAGGGTAAGTTTTTTTAATGTGGTCACTTGAAAATGGAAAATCACACCAAAATCACACATCTTACTGCTGCAGATAAAAAAGAAATATTGACATAATTCAAATACTTGATTGTGAACCACGTTGTTCCTAACAAGCATTTCACACCACATGAATCAGTTAATAATCCCTCCCTGTCTAGATAGTTACTGAGATTGACAAGATAGCTAAATCTACATAGTCTGACATGAACAGGATGTTTAAATTGTTTGTTGTTGACATTCTGCCCCTAAATATGGTTGGAAATCAGTCCATTTGCAATGGGCTGTGCACAGCAGCAGCTGAAACAGAATTCTACAGTGTTACGTTACTGCAGGCATCATGGCTTTGTGAAATATCAACATATTAATAGTAGTTAGCTAGCTTTTGTGGAAGATTAACTAGATTAACTTTGTACTTGTTGCACTGGTTAGCACAATCCCGTTCGTTTTTATGTAGGCATGGTTGTGTTGCCGACTTAGTTAACAGTACTGTGACTGAGCAAATCATGCTAGTTTTCATGACAATGTCAAACCTAAATAATGTTGAACAAACACCTAAACTAGTAGTAGATTGTCACTGCTGAGATGTGCTTATTAAATAACAACCTTTTTTACATAATTTAGCTAGAGTTTCTGTTTCAGTGTTTGGTTATTCCATCCTATGTCAGAAAAGGGTCTGCTCTTTCCTGTCACTCAAAATGCATGCACATCTCCAGCCTGTGTGTATGTATCAGTAACCCTTCAAAGTAAAAGTTGCAACAAAAAGAAATGCACTGTGTGCCTGTATATGTAAGCCATAGCCTTTCAAAGTAAAAGTTGTTTTTCATAAAACATTTTAACATGTCCATGACCCTTTGAAAACCTCTCACAACCCAAATGTGGGTCGCGATCCACCAGTTGAGAAACACTGCTTTTCTTGAAGAATCAATGGATTAGTGTCATTAACATATAGGTAAAAAAATGTCTGTATCAACTCTTTGTGCCTTTAATGTAGCAAGTCGTAGTTTAAAAAAAAAATTTAATACATTTAGTGTTCACTTGGAAAGACAAATACACCTGTACAAAACTGTAATTACAAGAATCAAGAATCTTGTTCCACATTGAAGGCTTATGCACTCAAGGGGAGGGTTTTTGTTTGTATAAATGGGCTGTCAGATGAGACATAGGCCTATTTTATTTGCACACCTTTTCTTAAAATAGGCTTTTATTTGCATAACAAATAGTAATTTTTCTTAAGTAAATGTAGTCTACATAATATGAAACCACTCAATGGACAAGCATTAAGGACCAGAGTTTGAAACTGGAGACGTTAAATAAAATCATTAAAATATTTATTCTATTTGGGGGAATCTATTAATAAGAAATTAGAATAATCTGAAGAAAGGTAAGATCACTCATTTGGTGTACTTACTGTTTTACTACTACAGTATGTATGGTCTTGATACACCAAATGTGTATTTTGACTATTTTCGGAGTATGTAAGATGACTTCATGTTTCAATATACGAGACAGTAGACAAGCCGTTATAATTTGCATACCATTTTGTAGTTCTCTTATTTTGTGATTGAATTTTAATGACATTAAAAAGAGAGTTTGCTTTTTTACCATTTGAAACTGAAAAAATTGTGCAAGGCAAATAAAACTGAAAGTAGGATCACACAGATTAGAACCACAGTGCTTGTATTTTAGGTAAATTGTCGAGAGATCACCAGTTATAATTGTTAAAATAATTGTTAGGGACATCAATGGTTGTTGTATTTATACATTTTTGGTCCTAAAAAAAAATATTTTATCAAGTGAGATCCTGAGCAAATATCTTAACGTAACTTTTTCACAAATCACTTTAAACTACACCCATCATTATCATATTTCCTAGCACACTCTGTTGTTGGTTCATTTAGAATTGTTTGTTTTGTCATCTACACTGATGAGCCAAAACATTATGAAGCAAATAACACTGATCATCTCCTAACAAGGGAAAGTGTCAAGGTCTGGGAAGATGGTTAGCGAACAATCAGTTCTTGTAGTCAACATGTTGGATGCAGAAGAAGTGGGCAGGTTTAAAGACCTGAGCGACTTTGACAAGGGCCAAATTGTTATGGCCAGGAGAATGTGTCAAAGCATCTCTGAAAAGGCATGGCTTGTGGAGTGCTCCCGGTTAGCAGTGGTCCGAGGACGGACAAACCACAAACCGGCGACAGGGTGTTGGGTTCCCCTCGGCTCATCAATGCGCGAGGGTATCAATGGCAATCTTGGCTGGTCCGAACTGACAGAAGGTCTACTGTGGCAGAAGTCACAGAAAATTGTAATGAAGGCTACGGGAGGAATGTGTCACAACACACAGTACATCTCACTCTGCTGCGTATGGGGGTGTGTAGCCGCAAGACCAGTCAGAGTGCCCATGATGACCCCTGTCCATTGTCGAAAGCGCATACAATACGCACGCAAGCATTGGAACTGGAGCAATAGAAGCAGTAGAAGGTTGCCTGGTCCGATGAGTCCCATTAGTAGTTGATATAGTGTTTATACTGTCACTTTGATGATTTATGACCCTGGAAGGTGGGACTTCCGGTTTGATGTGACAGGTGGGCAGGACTTCCGGTTTTGTGGGAGGGACTTCCTGGTGACGTATGCTAGGAGTGGAACTTCCGGTGTGACGTATGCTAGGTGTGGAACTTCCTGTATGACGTGTTAGGGTGGAACTTCCGGTATGACGTATGCATGTCTGGGGGATGAAATATGGCAGGGTGTGTGTGTGTGGCCTGTAATTTATGGTTGCTTTGATGTGTTTGATGTTTAACAATGAGACTTCACGGATCAGGCTTGTTATATCCCCAGACATTCAATGTTACGAAAAGTAACAATAAGTTTGATGTTTAACAATAGGGCACCAGGGTTCAGGAATGTTAAATTCCCAAGGCAAACATATGTCAAACAGGAGGCCTCACCCAACAAATCGGAAGTCCCACCCATCAATCCAGAAGTCCCACTCACCTGTCACATCAAACCAAAAGTCCCTCCACCCAGAGTCATAAATCAAAGTGACAGTATAAACCCAATATTAATTACTCCCGTTTTCTTTTACATCACATGGACGGCTGTGTACGTGTGCACTGTTTACCTGGGGAAGTGATGGCATCAAGAAGCACTATGGGAAGACGACAAGCCGGTGGAGGCAATGTGATGCTCTGGACCAAGTTGCTGAGAATCCCTGGGGCCGGGCATTGATGAGGATGCCAATTTGACCTGTGTCACCTACCTAAACATTGTTGCAGACCAGGTATACCCCTTCATGATAATGGCATTCCCTGATGGCAATGGTCTCTTACAGTAGGATAATGCGCTCTGCCACACTGCACACATTGTTCCGGAATGATTTGAGAAACAGGATAAAGAGTTATAGGTGTTGCCCTGGCCTCCAAATTCCCCAGATCTCAGTCCGTGGGATGTGCTGGACCAACAAGTTCGATAGACGGCGGCTCCACCTCGCAGTTTACAGGTCTTGAAGGATCTGCTGCTAATGTCTTGGATACCACAGGGGTCTTGTAGAGTCCATGCCTCGGCGGGTTGGCACTGTTTTGGCAACACACGGAGGACCAACAGCATATTAGTCAGGCTGTCATAATGTTTTGGCTCATCAGTGTATGTTTGTGCATGAATATTCATTGAATAACCCTTTAACCTATAGCAGCTGTCAACTGACATTCTTTAAATTACTGTAGCAAAGGACCTTGTTTCTTACAATAGTATTTCCATCAATATCGGAAAATCTTCTTGCTAAAAACCTGTGATTGTAAACAGAAACCGGTTATGGTGTCATTTTACTTTTTTAAGTTTTATTCATTACTCAAAATGACAACAAGAAACGTCCCTGTTCTTTGAAAGCATTGATGATATCTAGGTGAGTAAAATTAATAAACATCAGATATACACCGATCAGCCATAACATTATGACCACCTGCCTAATATTGCGTAGGTCCCCCTTTTGCTGCCAAAACCAATCGAGGCATGGACTCCACTAGACCTCTGAAGGTGATCTGTGGTATCTGGCACCAAGACGTTAGCAGCAGATCCTTTAAGTCCTATAAGTTGCAAGGTGGGGCCTCCATGGATCAGACTTGTTTCTCCAGCACATCCCACAGATGCTCAATTGGATTGAGATCTAGGGAACCATTTTTGCTTTGTGGCAGGGCACATTATCTTGCTGAAAGAGGCCAGTGCCATCAGGGAATACCATTGTCATGAAAGGGTGCACATGGTCTGCAACAGTGCTTGGGTAGGTGGTACGTGTCAAAGTAATATCCACATGAATGGCAGGACCCTAGGTTTCCCAGCAGAACATTGGCCAAAGCATCACACTGCCTCCATCGGCTTGCCTTCTTCCCATAATGCATCCTGCTGCCATGTGTTCTCCAGGCAAGCGATGCACACGCACCCGGCCATCCACGTGACATTAAAGGAAACGTGATTCATCAGACCAGGCCACCTTCTTCCATTGCTCCGTGGTCCAGTCCTGATGCTTACGAGCCCATTGTAGGCGCTTTCGGCAGTGGACAGGGGTCAGCATGGGCACCCTGACTGGTCTGCGGCTACGCAGCCCCATACGCACCAAACAGCGATGCACTGTGTGTTCGGACACCTTTCTATCAGTACCAGCATAAACTTTTTCAGCAATTTGAGCTACCGTACCTCGTCTGTTGGATTGGACCACACAGGCCAGCCTTCGCTCCCCACGTGCATCAGTGAGCCTTGGCCACCCATGACCCTGTCGCCGGTTCACCGCTTTTACTTCCTTGGAAACTTTTGATAGGTACTGACCACTGCAGACTGGGAACACCCCACAAGGGCTGCCGTTTTGGAGATGCTCTGACCCAGTCGTCTAGCCATCACAATGTCCTTGTCAAAGTCGCTCAGATTCTTACGCTTGCCCATTTTTCCTGCTTCTAAGACATCAACTTTGAGGACAGAATGTTCACTTGCTGCCTAATTAATCCCACCCACTGACAGGTGCCATGATAATGAGATTATCAGTGTTATCACTTCACCTGTCAGCGGTCATAATGTTATGGCCTATCGGTGTATGTTAGGTGTTGTCCCTGTTTAATGCTGTGAACCTTCAATTATATCTTTCAGATTAAAAATAGCAACCCTGATCACTTGATAGGTGAGCATATTAGCTATTAAGTTAAAATGATTGCTTTTGTAGTCTTGTCATCAAAAGTATAAATAAAGATTGAACATTTTAATGTCCTTTGTTCTTGGTCATGCAGAGATGTTGACATCTGTGTCCTTGTCTTGGGGAAGAGAGAGAGGTTGGATCTGGGCTAAGTTGGCAGCGACAGGATGAAGGTTGTTGGAGGCTGTTGTTGCCATGTTCAGGTTTGTAGAGGAGGATGGTGCTGTGACTGGAAACAGATTACTGCTGTTACTGATTTTGTGGGATAGGGCTAGGAACCTTAGATTGTTACTGGGTTAAGTTGGTTAAAGGAAGTGGAAAACTGGTAAAAGGCCGGGTGCAGGTGTTGGATTTAGGATATGGGTCTGTAGCCCTAGCTCTAGAAATCAACTTCTCTGTGGTCTGCCTGCCTCATGTGAAAGTCTGATGATTGGTCTGATGTTATGTGAAATATCTTAAGCTGGTGCAGGTATTAGTCTCTGGCTTGTTCGCAGAGCTATGTGACAGAAAGGCTGGATGCTGGAAGACAGAAGAAAAACAAACAGGGCATAGACTGGCTAGCCACTGGGCACTCACAAATGTGAAAAGGTGGGTTTAATGTTAGTGTGCCTGTGGGGCAAGTACTATGTACTACCTCCACATCTAAAGACAGGTTCACTAGTTGGAAGGCAACTATGAAAGGCCATGTGGATTTTGTACCGGTGTTTATACATTGTCCAGAAATTATCAATATTATCTACACTCCAACAACTTTTATAGTACTTATAGCCTATAAAGTGTTCCAGTATTCTACTTTACCAGGAAAGGTGACATGCAAAGTTTCCTTCCAAACAAACAAGATTTCAGTCATGTGGTTGTCATGTGGAATATAATAACATAACTAAAATCTTTATACTCATAGCTGTGTTTACATAATGTGCCATTAAAAGTACATTCATGAGAAAGATAATAAATTCTCAAGGAAATGCTTAATTTCATGTCAAGAAACTAACGTTCTGAACATTGATCATTGAGGTAATACCACAAAATTTGTAGATATCTTGTCATGGTGAAGGGCAGGCAGGACTAGTGATGGCCATACGAGGCTTAATTACTGTTCTTCTAGCAGTAGGATATTATGCAAGCAGCACTAACTCAGATTTTCTATTTCAAAATAAAAGCCATCATTGAAATACATAAGGCAATATAGTTAAAAATCTAGTCTGTGCATTATTTTTAATGTCCTTCCCAATACTGTTCTTGTCTGTTCTTTTTCACAGACTAGATTGTTAACTATATTGCCTTATAAAGTTCAATGATGGCTTTTATTGTGATAAAGAAAATCTGAGTGCTGCCAGCATAATATCCTGCTGCTAAAATAATGCTAATGAAGCCTCGTTTGGCCATCTCTAGGCAGGACACAAGGTGCACAGCAGTAGAAGGGAATCATTCCTTTTAAAATTCTTTAACAAAAAGAGAGGTACACCGCAAACAGTAACAAACAATGATCCACAAACTGAAAGATTCAAAAGGGCAACTTAAATAGGGCCCCAAATAACGGGCAACGCAAAGTCACAGTGTCACCTTACTCAAATTGGTTGATTGGTATCAGAGTGTGAAGATTGACTTTATATGTCTTGGTTGCTGTACTACGTTATTACACAAATGGCTACATACAGAGAAGACATATGAGACTTGGCTAACCTAGCTGAAAATGCAAGGGCTAATCATTCAGTTTCTCACTTTGAGGCTCTGACTGACAATTTGTTCTATTTAGATGCTAACACAGAGGTTGACCATGTGGTGTTCAGCAATTTGGAGGAAGGGTCATCAACTTCATTTTTCGTTCCACAATTCGGATGACATGGGGCAGTTAGACCACTTATAATATATAACCTCAGTGGCCTTAACTGACTTTCGACAGCAATTTCAAATGTTTATTAAGTGGGTTTGATGTCGAAAGTAATAGCATAGTGTAAAATTTCTGCCTTCCAGTATTGTAGATGGCAATGTCATCTCTGAAATCTTATTCTCGAGATAAATGCAAATTTCATGTTATGCAGGGATGCATTGATATTATATGGCATTTAGAATTCAATGATTAACTCTAGGACCACCAAGCCTTTCAAACGAACATTAACAGCCAGAGCCGAACGCCGTTTTCCATCATTAGCATACAAATCGGCCCTATTAGCATACACATCGATTCCCCTCTTAGACGTTCCAATTTTTGTCTCTCAGAAATATTTATCCACTTGGTACTTTTCAGCCGTCGCACAACAATATATATCCACCCTGTAATACTATGAATCTCATATATTTAAAAGAGTAATTGTCTTACGTGACCATTTAATATTTTTATTTTTTTTCTAAAGAAATGAACCAGCCATGGAGTGACTGGAGTCATTGTTTTCTTTATACGTACTCTATAGCTATTAGCTAGCCATCTACAGTAATCTTTGTACAATGATGTTTAAATAGTGTAATGGTTAAAGACACAGACTGCCACATAGGAAACCGTAGATCAAAAAGGGACAACAACATCCTTTCTAATCGTGGGCCGGCTGAACTAGGCTTGCCTGGTTCCTTTTCTAGTTAAATATAGCCTATTGCATTTCGATAGAGCTTGATTACTTATCAGAAGCATATAATTCTACTACTACTTAGGCATCAATAGCGAAATGTAAAACTCAAAGAAGTAGTGAAATTTAGTGTGGACAAAATATTATATCCAACAAATGGGGTGGACTTCAGCCAATCAAAATCATATCTCCGGAAATCAAATTATCAGTTTCTCCAGTAGCTGTATGGAATATATTTTACAGCAATCAACACATAGTTGGAAAAATCCATTTGAATTGTTTGAAATAAAAATGGAACATAAGAGAAAACAAGCATTCAGGGCTGAAGAAATCAATATTCTTCTTGACAAGGTAGAGAGGCACAAGCACCAAAGCTAGTAGCCTACTAGTAGCCTACGATGTGGGGTTTTAGACTCATGAACGTTCATTTTGTACACTTTTTCTTAATTATTTCTTGTTCTATGTACGTTTATATCAGCAAGACAATGCAAAACGTGGCACATTATGAAACGAAAAATATGGAGACCCTGAACTTTTGAGCAGATGAAATCCTATATCAAGCAAGAATGGGAGAACATTTCACTTTCAAAACTACAGCAGTTGGTCTCCTCAGTTCCCAAACACTTACAGAGTATTGTTAAAAGAAGAGGTGATGCAATACATTGGTAAAAATGCCCCTGTCTCAAATATTTTGAAACGTGTTGCTGGCATCAAATTCAAAATGGGCATGTATTTTTCCCAAAACAATAACATTTCTCAGTTTCAACATTTGATATGTTGTCTTTGTACTATTTTGAATTACATATAGGGATAAATGATTTGCACATGATTGCAATCAATTTTTATTTGCATTTTACGCAGAGTCCCATCTTTTTTGGAAACGGGGTTGTACATTGCAGACTGCAAAAATGTTTAGAAAGTATGGTAAGCACATTAACGATGAAAGTCTTCTATAGTAGAGGCAGTGAATAGAAAAAAGATAATAAACTAGCTCAGCATTGTGTTTTAACCCTTTAACAACTATGATAATAATGTACAATCTGATGCACTGAGGATAATTCCATTTACTCCTGGGCCAAACTGTAACCTAATGCAAATAGGTGTTTTATTCTGAAGAAATGGTAGGACAAACTTGTGCAGGTTTTTACCCAGCTATCAAGCTAATTGTGGCAGCTTGGATGGCAGATAACGTGGGTGTGTGAGCATTATTGTAACATACTCACACACATGATTGCTGGTTTGATTGCTGCTAAGTGTTTTAATGTGCTGACTGCATGTATATATTTTATTTTTGTAAAGTGTTGTTCAATTTTCAATGTTCGGTTTCATTTCACTAGCATCTGTCAGAGTTTTGTACTATACATAAAACCATGAGACGTGATGAAAGGTTAAGAAAAAAATCTCTCAGAAAGATATTTTTTCTCTAATTGCTGACAGCTTACTTGTTTACAGTTTTTTCATTGTCAGTATGAAAAATGTTTAATATTATAAGCTGATGTGTGGTTAGGAAAATGGTTTGACTAGCTACAGTACATACCAATCATTAGCACGACAGCCTTGTTTTGGCTGTATGCATACTTTCTGTGCTTTCATGATGTCGTCAAAGTCCTGAGGTGATTGCTTTCCTGTATGGCTGAAAAACCTGTTTATTAATGATACTCGTGCCTTTGAGCTAAGGTCCATTGTGTTCCATCAAATGAAACACAACGCTAGCAGACACAACAAACAACATCTTCAGAGGTGGGCAAACTAAGGCCGGCGGACCGAATCCGGCCCGCGAGGCAGTTCCATTGAGCCCACCAGGCAGTTCCATCCGGCCCACGAGGCAATTCCATTTGGTCTATTTTATTACCATTGGTAGGTAATAAAATAGCTTTGAGGGGAAATAAAAAATAACTAATCGGCCTAGTCTTATACAGTACATCTGAATCTGGATTAAATGGACATTATAATAGACCTACTGTATGACTGTGTTAATTACTGCCCTTTTCTGGCCCGCAAATCATTCATGATTAACAAATTACAAAACAAATGTGTCCCTCCATTTAATTTCAAAATCCTGATCTGGCCCCAAACTAAAAAGTTTGCCCTCCCATGGTCTAGATAACAAGTGAAATTGAATATTAGATTTGCTTTAGTTTACATTAAATGATGCCACTGTCACATTATACCAGTAAAAATCTAGACCATTCATTTAAACTAACATTTCGACCAGAATATCACAAAGAATGTCCTAATTGTAGTTAATGAGATTGTCTTAAAAACAACCAGACCTTTACCAGTTACAATTAATATGAAAGGATGCAGCAAATGCCATTTCTGTATTATACATTTTTTATTGTATTATTTTGTGATATCTGATTTTTTATTTCCATGAGCTGTAAGCTGTAATCATCAAGATTGAAACAAAAAAGGCTTGAAATGTTTCACTTTATGTGTAATGAACCTAGAATATAAGATGTCACTTTTTGATTTGAATTACAGAAAAAAATGAACTTTTCCACGATATTCACATTTTTTGAGATGCACCTGTATAAGAGTGCCATACAAACATATAGCATCTTCATATATAAATGACTTTTAATTTTAAAGATGTAGCCCTTATGTGGTGTTTAAAATGTTTTATCATTTGAGCCTGACATTTATGATTTTGTACTTGGTCTGTAACATAAGTGGCCCACCACTTTAGAAAGTTAACCACTAAAATGCAATATAATTACTATACAAAGAATTAAACTATGTAGGCCACCCTCTGCTTATTGACTTATTTAAAATATACGATCAAGCCTGTCTTTAAAATACCTCAGTGCCTCTAAACTGCAACAGCATTTTAACTTTAGATATGAAGCAAAGACAATAATATTATATATAGATTACATTCAACTTTGTCGTTGAACAAGTATAGTACAACGAAATGCAGTTTGTATCTAACCAGAAGTGCAGAAATTGAAATGTGCAAAATAGAACAGGGCAAAAAATTTAATGTGCAAGGTGAATGTGCAACTGAAATGCCGGGATAGCAGCAGTGAGGTTCCCGAGGTAGACACGTACCTGTAACAACTGAAAACTTACATTATCAGACTTCGTAAGGCGGTGTCAGAGTAGTACAAAGGGAGTAGCGTAACAAGATCCCTCGGCGAGGCAGGGGGGTGTATGGTAAGTGATTGGTCACAGAGTTCAGCAGGGTTACAGTAGATGGAAAGAAACTATTCCTGAGCATGCTGGTGCGGGAACGAAGAGACCTGTACCGCCTGCCTGATT
Source organism: Esox masquinongy (assembly GCA_016801175.1). Taxonomy (NCBI): domain Eukaryota; kingdom Metazoa; phylum Chordata; class Actinopteri; order Esociformes; family Esocidae; genus Esox; species Esox masquinongy. Next base: position 26,888 of record JACXGI010008326.1, read on the forward strand.
GTTGGAGGCTAAACAGTTTGTGGCATATAGCAAGTTTACATTGCAAGTTTAGATTTGGTTTTAAAAATTGACTATTTTTGACTAAACATTCCATGACAGAGTAAGGCTGTGAGGTTCTGTTTTGTTCTGTTTTGTTTTGCTATTGTCCTTGAATGTATCCTGTTCTGTTTGGTTTTTGTCTTACGTTCTTGAATGTAGCTTGTCCTTCTGTCATTATTGTTTACACCTATGTCTTGTTAGCTCCCTATTTAGCCTGCCCAGTTCTGTTCAGCCATTGTTGAGTCATTGTGTGTGTCTTGCCTACTGCTGTGTATGTGTGTTATGTAAGTTCTTTAGAGGGAACCATAACACCCCATTTTATTGGTGCCCTCCGTGTGGTAGAGTGGGTGCAGTGAGGGCTGGTGCATTAAAAGGGACCACTGACGACAGGGAGCCGTTTAAACTGGTTTATTAACCATAGGACGAAAAAAAAATGGGGAAAAGGGGCTGGGCGGAACCTAGTAATAGGCAACTGAGGCTTTCTGAAGTGTTTGAGGCTTTGAAACTCACTGCACAGTAGTGTCACCTGTTGGTAAGGAATAAATATCCAATGTTTAATGATTATATAGACATTTTTTCCACATTATCCAAAATGACTTGTAGCGCAGTGGTTAGGCATGCGCTTTCCGAAGGGAATTTAAAATGCCCGGTTTGTATCCTGTGTTCTTCCTGCCTTTCCAGCTAGCATTTTTCAACTCTGCATCCTTTCTAATGTTTTGTATTATTAAGGCAAGAGTGTCATAAGATACACAAAATAAAATAAAACAAAATATGGCTGCATAGCAACAATGGATGGGGTCCTCCAATATGGTGAGTATAGGAAAATGGTCTGGTAGGGTACACTCACACTGTACATCTTTGTATAGTCATATAGACCTCTGACTCAACAGTCCACTGTCTAAGATGTGTGTGCCTGTGTATGTTTCAAAGAGAAAGACAGCATAGAAGCATATTGAGTATATACAAAGTACTTCCATAGTGGGGATAGCTTAAATATGTGAAACAAAGTTGGTTTCCTGTCTGTAGCTCGACCAGTTTCAAATATACAGACTAATAATTAATTAACGCTAATTAGCATGGGTAAAATCAGTAACTGTTTCATCATATGAACTGGGGATAGCCTAAATGTGTATAAAAAAGGCTTTGTGTATCAGTAACTCCAACGGTTCAAAAGATACAGCCTAGTAGTTAATTAACACTACTTACGCTAATTAGCATACGTAAACTCGATAAACGTTTCCTAATTTGAAAGAGGGATAGCAGAAACTGGTAAAACAAAGCTGGTTTTGTGTCTGTAGCTCAAACTGTTCAAAAGAAACAGCCCAATTGTTAATTAACACTAATTACGCTAATTTTCATATGGTAAATCGATAAACATTTCATAATTTAAAGTGGGGATAGCTAAATTGGTGAAACACAGTTGGTTTCCTGTCTGTAGCTCGAACGGCTCTAAAGATACAGCCTAAAAGTTAATTAACACTAGTGGTCATTAGAGTTAGCATAAAGGGCTAACTTTGTGAATTAATAGTTCAGTCGATTTTTGACAAAGCAACTAGTTTCCTTGTCAGCCCTGTTCAAAAGTATGGCCTAGAGTCTGGAAATATACTGGCAAGTGAATCCGATGTATGGTTCAGGAGAAAAATAGTTTTCAATGCATTTATTAGCATTAGCGTGTGTTGAAAATGGACAGAATTCTGTCAGCTGCCATTTTGCCATCTTTTGAGATATCCACCAACAAATGTACGTGGTCTTATATGGGGGTGGTATCTGGATGCACAATGAATATGGTGTGCATAGGTTATTGTTCCAATAAAGAATTGCACACATGCACATTGTGCATACATAAATTGTACACAAATCAGCCATTTTGTCTGCCATTTTGCAAGTTATCTCTTATTCCTGAAACTATTTTAGGGAGGCTTGTATAAGACACCTATATGCCAAAGGACAAGTCAATTTCATTTACAGTTCATGAGAAGAAGATTTTTGTAGTTTTGTACAAATTGTTATTGTACAGAAAAATCCATCATGGCGGACTTTATGCGCTCTTGAGGCTTTTTTGTTCATCGTGAAAAATGAGGCAGGTACAAAAAAGAATCAGCACTGTAAGACAAACTGTGGAAATAGCATAATTTTGAAATTAGCTAATTGAATTGTGTACTGTAGCGCCCCTGGTGGAGGAATTGGGGTCAGGGTCTGTAGGGTTGTTACACGTGGACTATTTTAACAGTATGCAAGTTTATAGCATTTTTTACCATGGAATTTGAGTAATTAAGCATTTTAGGCTCCAAGAATAATACTAGAACCCCTAATTATTTAAACAACAATAAACAGTATTGTTTGCACCCAAAAAGTTAAACATGATCTGGATTCAATCTCACACCATAACAAATAAAAAAGTGAGAGTCAGCGACACTACCAACTTTGCCATTTCTAGCCTTGCAATGTTAATAACTTGAAAAGAAATTACTAAATAAGGTGACCAGTAGAGGGTGGTGTTTGAAAGTCTCAGGCACCGAACCGTACCAAACAAGAGGCTTTGAAAACAGCATGTGATGAAACAAGGCTTTGGAAGTCATCGAACACGTGATATTACACTGATGCAAGCCTCGGCCCTTTCACATGGATTAGAATCGGTTTAAATTTCAAAGCAAGCCTTGATCAGAGAATTTAGTTCAATCTCCTGATCAACAATAATTTAAAAACTATTGCGTCCTTGGTATTATTGAGGCTGGGGAAGAGAAAATGTTAACATAACTCATACAAAAATAAATATAAATATATCCGCAAGCGGAAATATTTGACTCAACAGTCCACTGTTGAGTAAAATATTTCCTTCCACGACAACCATGGCACACATTTATTCTTAATTCATTGTCATTGATTCCCCATTAACTCCAATTCATTCACCATTGACTTCCATGCGTTCCCCATAGACCCCAATTAATTCCCCATTGCCCCCCATTCATTCCCCATTGACTTCTATGCGTTCCCCATAGACTCCCATAGAATCACCATTGACATCCATTGACTCCCATTCATTCCCCATTGATCACTATTCATTCTCCATTGAATTCTATGTTCCCCATAGTCTCCAATTGAATCACCATTGACTCCCACGTATTCCCCATTGACCTCCATTCATTCTATATTGACTTCTATGCATTACCCATAGACTCCCATTGAATCACCATTGACTCCCATTCTTTCCCCATTGACTTCCATGCGTTTACCATAGACTCCCATTGAATCACCATTGACTCCCATTCATTCTCCATAGACTCGCATTCATTCCCCATAGACTTCCATTCATTTCCTATGGACCCCCATGCATTTGTTGATTATAGCGCCACCATCAGGCCGATCAGCTTGAAACTGTGTGGAGGCCTTCCTGCCATAGGTCTGAACCCATATACTAAGTTTGGTTACAGTAGGCCTCACCATCTTGCATAAATGAGCACTTGAATTGAGACCACACCCACAATAATTCTATGTGGCTCATCAGCCATTCTTTTAAAGATATCAACAATCCTTATACCGAATCTTTAGATTCTTGTCCCAAGATGATATATACCGAGCAGTGTGAAGATCAGTGCAGAGCTGTAGTAGAAGATAACGTTTTAGTGTTTTTGACAAAATTTAAAATGGCAGAAAATCCAAGATGGCGGACTTTCCGGGTTCTTGAGGCAAATTTGTTCCTTAGATGAAGAGGGACCTGTGGACCGAATTTCAGACCTCTAGGTCATAAATAAATAGGCTATTTGGCTATACAGCTAAGAAGCTTTGTTAGTAAGTTGCAAAGTTGATAAGAATTTTTTTTAACGATTTTGTGTGATTTCTGTAATTATTCCATTTCTTTCAATAACTTATATTACATAGGCTTCTCAACTTTCAGTTGTGTATATCTGTCATGCCTTGTTTTTAATCAATGACATTCCTCACAATTTCAACTGAATCATTGAGGCAACGTAACGCAACGCCCACAATTTACGTTTCCCCTCCATTAATAGAGACGTAATGGTGGAGTGGGTTGGAAATCTGTCTGAAGAAACAAGTGCAAATGTGTGTTCGAATACTATTACTGGAAAGATTTCTGTTTACCTCCAGCTTTACAATAGTTTAAAAATAATGAATATAATGAATAACAAAATAAATTACTTACAATTGTGTTGGTTCTCCCATTTTATAATGCAATATAATTGTATGTGTATGATGCCGGGGAAGTATTTTAGAGGAAAAGTTATATGGCTATATAGTTAAGATGCTTTGTATAGTGTTTGCAAAGTTTATATAAACATTTTAAGGCTGTGTGATTTCTGTAATTTTATTTCTTTCAATATATTACATAGCCTACTTAGTTTTCAATAATGTAAATTAATCATGCCTTGTTTTTGATCAGTTACAATCCTTGTGATTTGAAGGTAAATCATATTATTTAACGCAATGCCTGCAAATTCCCCAATATTGCTTAATGCAAGACAAATTTTCTTTCTTCCTTTTCGGGAAGCGGGTTAGTTTGGCTCCATTCACCTACAACCACCATGCTCGAAAAGGCTTGGAACGCCCTATAACCTACTAGTTGGAAAGCACCTTATCTTTTAGAACAAGCATGCTCCGAAATCTGTGGGGTCCGCCATCACGTGATATTTTTTTCTCCAAAGCAAGCCTCGGCCCTTTCACTTCGAACAAACTGGGTTGAAATTTTGCAGCAAGCCTCGGTGCCACAGCTTCATGCGTCCCATCACTAGTGGAACCAAAGAAATTAAATCAAAAATAAAACAGAACATACAGGGGGTGGCCCACCCAGGTCTTATCTAGTGTATTTAGACAATGGACCCTCTACAGGTAAATGGGCATCTTGCCTAGACAATCCCACAATGTCTTCCCTGTTTCCCCTGGGATAACAAAGTCATATGACAAACAATAATTAACAAAGATTTACAAATATGGAGGATGGCCACTTGGACCAACAACACACAAACAACGGAACACTCTCCAAAAATGAATACTCCAGCACAGACCACACAGACAAAGAAAGAGATGTTGTGCAATGGAAAACAGTTGACAATTTGTAGAGCGGCTGGGCAACGATGCTTGGCTGCTGAGGGATGGTGCCAGGTGGAATCAATGATGAAAGAGAGGGGTAATCGATGAACTGGAATTCCGGCAGGTAATGGAATCCAATCAGGCAGCTCCAGATACTACCTGAAAGGGACACCCACAAGCCAACATACCCACTCCCACAGATACAAGGTCAGTGAGATCTCCGAGGTAACTAGAGAATCATAAGTACTTATACAACTAAGGGGTGGGGGTAAGAATCTGCATATTCGTCCTGTAAAGACAGCATATGTTCCTTATCCCTTCCTGCACCCAGTTTGTGTGTCTTCCTCTATCCTGCCCTAATCTTTTACCCAAATGGGCAAATTACCCCTCCTTCCCCCAAGGGGCTAATGGGGCATTGTAAATTACCCTTTCAAGACACCTGGTCACATGCCTACAGAACAAAGAATAGACACCCTGATGGTTTAGGCAGATTAACAAATGGTCAGAGGACCCAATGGTCTACTGATAACCTGCAAGAATGTGTGCCACAACATTTGAACGAAGACCAGACCTTCTCTCCCACATTTACAACACCATCAAGACCTCTGGCATTCTCCTTTTTGTCTAAACCCAAAGACAGTACTATTCCATGAACCTAATACTTAACCAGAAATATACAATGTACAGTCCCTTAATACATCAGTTGAACAAATTTCTATAACAGTGTAACTGTATTTGGCTATGGTGTATATAAACTTCCGACTTCAACTGTATATTTAACAGGTCTATTGTACGTCATTTACTATAATTTACCAGATATACACTTTCAGTACCAGGTAAAGCAAATGTGTTTGCTTCAGATGCTGTCTTCATTCAGAACCTTCCCATCCTTTAACATTAGGTCAGCATACCAAACATGTCATAGTCACGGATGTCTTTATTGTGAAGTTATCTATTTGTTTGTTTGAAAGGGAGACTGCTTTATGTCTGTTAAATCGGGCTAAATCATGGGGCCCTTGGATGGTGCATAGGTGTATTAGCCTACACAATGAAGCAGGGCCTTAATTATGCTGCAGTGAAGCATGCCCTTTATGCTGAATTAGATATCAGGAAATTGGGAAAAACAGGTAAAAATATAATTAGCAATTTTTTTCTGACCAAAACTGTTTCATTGACTGGGGTTTTGAAATTGCCTTTAAATGATTCCTGATACCCTTGGGGTTTCATCAGTCAGTTAAGGACAGATGGCACAAAGCCCATACCTTTCTAGACTACCATTCTGAATTGGTTTCTGGTCTGACATTTTTTGTTGCTCATCCCTGGCAAATCGGCAGCCACATGGACTGGGGTCAGTCACTGTTACCTCTGTCCTTCCACAGACCTTCATGATGGCTGTGTCTATAGACTATACAGTGGATATAAAAAGTCTACACACCCCTGTTAAAATGCTAGGTTTTTGTGATGTAAAAGAATGAGACAAAGATAAATCATGTCAGAACTTTTTCAACTTTTAATGTGACCTGTAATGTGAACAATTCAATTGAAAAACAAATTGAAATCTTCAAGGGGGAAAAATGAAAAATAAAAACCTTACAATAACCTGGTTGCATAAGTGTGCACATCCTCTTATAACTGGGGATGTGGCTGTGTTCAGAATTAACCAATCACATTCAAACTCATGTTAAATAGAAGTCATTACACACCTGCCATCATTTAAAGTGACTCTGATTAATCACAAATAAAGTTCAGCTGTTCTAGTAGGATTTTCCTGACATTTTCTTCATTGCATCTCAGAGCAAAAGCCATGGTCCGCAGAGAGCTTCCAAAGCATCAGAGGGATCTCATTGTTGAAAGATGTCAGTCAGGAGAAGGGTACAAAAGAATTTCCAAAGCATTAGATATACCATGGAACACAGTGAAGACAGTCATCATCAAGTGGAGAAAATATGGCACAACAGAGACATTACCAAGAACTGGACGTC